>WYDI02021481.1:0-17619 GCA_009867235.2 Psittacus erithacus | reverse complement strand
ATAAGCTGCACCGACTGGCAATAAAGTGGAACTTGCTTATCACTCATATTGAGTCGTCGCTTGATTCCCCGCGCCGTTGCCTGCAACACTAAAGCTTATGAACGATATTAAATTTTGCAAATCTTTGCTCCCCACTTTGACATTTCTTCTGTTCCCATATGCCACATGCTTGCCACACTTGAGACAGCTTACCAAAGAGAAAGAGGTCACCAGAGTAATACAGTAGTTCAGAACTTTAAGCTCATTAAGCAAAGGAAATGAAAATCATTACTATTTGAGTTTGTGAAGAAAACTTCCCTTCTTTCAACAAAGCATACTTTAAAACTTAGCATGAATGTTTTGGTTGAAGCAAATATAAAGAAATAGAATGGATTTCATTGAGCTAGGAACCCAAGTTCCACAAGACACAGGTGTAAAGGCTCCTCAGGCATCTTTGTTGGTCAGGAAAGCACGCTGATGTGCCTAGCTGCAATGAATTTCAAGAGTGAAATGAAAATGTCAGAGAATTTCCCTTTCTCTCCTTATGCTAAATCCTAGAATACATCCAAAACAAAATTAAGACCTGTTAGAAAAAGCAAACAAAATACATTCTTATGTTCAAATACATTTTTGCATCCTGACTCAATAAATATGATAAAAATATTTTTTGATTTGAATACTGAGAGTATTTTTAATGAGAATAATGTGTCATCTTCAACTGAAAGATATTTTTTTGATATATTAAAAAATAAATTTTTCATTTGGGTTTAATGAACAGATACAGAATATTTATTCAATCATGGAACTGCTTTTTCCTACAGTGCCTCATGATGAGGTCAGATGATTCAGATCAGCCACACTTCCTAGTGGCCATCTCATAAAAAATCCTTGCAGCCATGAAACCTCTTAATGAATGATGAAAAACAAATTACACTACTTGACACAGAGTTCAACATGCAAGCTGCACAGCAGAAGGGATGTGGATTTCAGGCATCCAAATCACAACTTCTAAGGTAAAAAAAAAAAAAATAAAATTTTGATTTACTTCAAGAATTGTTTCAATAGGCCCATACTAGCCACTATGAAGAAAATGAACTCTATCTCAGCCAGAACTAGTACGTCAAAATGCTTAACCTACACAATCAACATTTGTACAATATTTATGTGGTACTTCCTTCCTATATTTGTTTCTAACCATCAACAGGACAGAAAAAAAGGCGGTATCTTTCTTGGTGTAGCAATTTGGCTGGGAGAAGGGACAGCATTTGCTGGGAAAGTAGTGGTAAACAACCATAGACAGAAAGAACATAGGGTGAAAAGCACAGGTATCTTTAAAGAGGAAAGTTCTGCAGATATTAATTCATGTGCCAAAACTGAGATTAAATTCATAAAGTCGGCATCCAGACATAAATTTCAGGTTAAGTCTGTGGGATCTTTTTGTTACTGCTGTCATCTTTATGGTTTTCATCATAATTAATTTCATCAACAGGCAAAACCAAAATCCCTGTTTTAATTTTTACATGGACTTAAATCTTGTATTTTCCTTAAAAATGCTTTCCAGAGCACAAATTACAACTCTAATTATAAAAATGCTGCCCCTTTGCTTCGAATAAATTCGATCTTATGGTTCATTCTCTTCCACAAACTAGAAAGGTTCATTACCTGACCCGTAACTATTTTCTATGAGACATTAGTCTGCGCTTTCTTAGCCATCAGATGATGTGCTATATTACCCTGAGAAGCCTCGCATACAAAACACACGGGACTATGAATTACAGGATAGTAGTGCTATTCTCATCCACTCTCCTCCCGCCCCTTACCCCCTCATCTGTTTTAATTCCTTAAAGGAAGAACTATTTTTCTTGTGAAATGTAAACCAAACTAATAAACAAAACTAATTGTAATAAACTGCGCTTTCAGTTAAGCCTAGTACTCACATACCTGAATAAAGATGAATATGTTTTTTTAGCCCAGGGTAGGCACTAGGTATGACTGCACTGGATAAACATCACAACAAATTTAATCTCCATACTTTTAGTTAAATACTTGTAGCGTATGGTCATACTGGAGTTATATGGAAATCTGAGCTACTTTTAATAAGTGAACATTTTTTTTGAACATGTTCAAAAATCCACTAGTAAAATAATTAAACGGAAATTTCTATGTTTCAAGTTAAAGAACTGGCCTACAAACTTGTACTATCCCTTTCCAGTCACCGAAGAAACTAACATTTTTATAAAGAAATTCAATGAAATTAGAAATAGTTGTAAAAGCACCTTATAACCCAAATATTCAACTAAGAGTTAATTTCATTGAGTGATACTTCACTCTATTTGACCTCTGTGCAGCATTTTTGCTACCTCAAATGCTCAGAGGCAACGGCATTTTCCAAGATAAGGTCACAGAGCTGAAATAGATTTTGATCTGCGGTAATTTAAAATTTCCTCAGGGATTGTTCAATTTAGTAACTAACTCACCTTCTACCTATCCTCACTGTCCTCCTCTGCATATATACACATACTTAAATGTATAATTTATTTATTAATGATGATTTTTGTTTCACAGTGTAAGGAATACTGATAAAACTGAAATCTGAGCACAAACTGGAGCTGTGCAATTTGAGGGTCACTGGTGTCATTGCCTGCTGCTAATATCGTAGGAAGGCAACATATACATGTGCAAACAGGCTCAGATTTATGCCAGAAGAGAGGAGACATGACTGAAGTAGGCAAATAGACTTACATCTCATCATCCATACAGCTAAAGATGAACTTGTGTTCATATGTCTGGACTAAGAGGAAAAAAGGACAAGTGACTTTTTCTGTCAGAAAAAAGAAACCGCTTCCCTCCTTTTCTCTCCCAAAGTAGAAGAAATAAAACTAAGGGGAAGTATGTGGAAAAAATTAGTATACTAAAAGTATTAGAGAGAATCTGGACTGTATAATACTGAAAGGCAGCGAAGACATAAGAAAAAACAACATAGTTAATATAAGTTTCTCATGTTTGCTTATGAACAAACAGTGCTTATATTGCTCCTTGTTGTTTTGCTTTGTTTGTTTTGTTTGAGGTTTGTTTCTCGTCAACCTCCAAGTCTTTTTCATATAAAAACAACAAACAAGTGAAGCTCCTGGAAGAGTTCCTATTATCTCCCCAAATTTCCTTTCCTGGCATAAATAATATAAATCCGTTTAGAAAATGTTCCAACACTAAATTTATGCATGAGTGTGTTTGACTGCTTTTTCATGTGTTACGCTTAAAGACTCTCTCTTTTTTTCCTTCTGGAGATGATTGCAAGTTCTGGTAGAAAAATATAAGACTTAGAAGAGCCTAAAATTGCAGCATTCACTTCTAAATTTCTAGAATTTGAACATGGGGAGGAAATTTCACCATTTTTGATAATCAGGTTTCTTATTTTGTTAGACTTCCCACAGTTCTTATGCCTTTGGATGAAAATACTTGGGACATTCTAGTTTCTTCAATGGACACCAGGCTAAACGCCTGAAATGTGGATAATATAGAAGGAGAGTGATAGTCTACCAAGACTCTCTAAGGATCCAGAAAAAAAACAACCAATATATACATGGCATTTTTTTTTTTTTTTTTTTCCCCTGAATAACTATTCGTATGTATTCTGATTTAAAGAAATACCTTACATAGGTTTATAACGCAGGGTGACTTTGGCTCACTTTAGCCTGGCTTGAGTTGACTGGATATGAAACAGCACAATATTAGCACAGTGGAGTGCACAAGCTGTTAAGTTTTGTACTTCAGACTGGGAGCAACTCTGTGCTAATGAGACTGCACAGCTTCCAGTCTGGAGAGCTGCAAAGCCCTCCAGTGTAAGCATCTCCAAGTAATGCATAATTTCTACTTCTCTTTCAAAGATCAGTTCAGTCTCTGAAAAAAGTCAGAAAAGTTACATCAACTTCTCATTTTTTGACACAACCCCCAGGGTTTTGTGACTAGCACCATTCACTGTTCCATTTTATAGTAATAAATAAGTGCCACTCCAGTAGCTCAGGATGGTTGTTCACTTGGTATTTTTCGGTACATTAACCAAGCAGGAGAAGTCATATATGTCTCTCATTTGACACTTGACTCTCATTTTACGGCTGGGTTTGTAAACACTGAGAAATAATATTTATCAAGTTTCTTATCTACACAGTCGTCTTAACATCAAGAGAAATTTGTCTTTCAGAGTAAAATTGTTTCCAGCTGAGCTACACTTCTCTGTTGCAGTCTGTGAGTAAACTTGGCTCTTATACTGATCATCAGCAATTTAACTACCACCTTTGCCTAAGGCTTGCTGTTTAATGGCAATAAACATACCTGAGGAAAAGGTTTAATTTTGTTTGCGGCTTACCCAAACAAAGCAAACAAAGCTTCCTACCTGCATGAATAAAAAGATTGTATCTTTACAGAAAAGACCTGATTCATATGAATGACCCAGATGTAGAAGACTTTGATACAAATCTCTCAGCTAACCTCTGAAATTAAAATCAGAATATTTTTTATGTATTTTTACTTTCTAAAGTTTTTTATTTAGAAAAAAATCATATATGATACACAGAGCTACAAATAGCAAGGCAGAATATGGAAATCTAAGGTAAGATTACATGCCTTCTGAAATGGCAGTTTCAAATCAGTTCTTTACTATGTCATTAACCAAGAAGGCTAGGCAAGGAAATAAAACCAAAATTAAAACATATCCCCTGTGTAGTACAAGTGAAATCTGATGGAATTAAGCCTTAATATATGGCATGGCATACGGTGTATTATTTAACACATGTAATAGAGCAAATAAATGGAATTGAGGCACCTAAGTATTAATCCTAAGATTCCCACAGCCTTGATCCTCAGGAATTTTGTTTTTTCTTTTCTCAGAAGCAATTTTATAAATGGTGACAGAAGAAAGAAGGAAAGGCTATTTTTAGTTGCAATAAATGAATGATCAAAATTAAAATCCAGGTCCCATAATTAATTCAGAACACTTTATATGATTATATATGAACTCTAGATGATATGACCTATTATTATAAAAATGTTATTAATGACTCCATAGTTAAGGTCAAATTGAGTTTTCTGCTGAAAGCAGGATTAAAATCCTTCCATTTCACACTTCTTTGATTGAATCGCTATTCCATTGTTAATGAAATACCTTCCTGGATTTCCCTTTCATCTTCTAGATGCCTGCTATTTTTCATCTCAAAAATCACAGTAATCACACAGTTCAAATTTACATTATGCATGCATGCATATAACCACATTTTAGACAGGTCACTTTTCAAAGTACATTTTATTCAATTTATGCATTAAAACCCTCACATAAAAGTGGTATTAGAAACCTAAGAGCTTCTTTTTTCTACTATTCAGCATCTCACACTATCTGTATGACTTCAGATTTTCAAAGAACAGATAACTGCAAAAACTTCAGCAGAATTATTTGTTCAATTCACTGAAATCAGGGTTACAGCAAAATTGGGTCTACCTTAATAAAAATTATTTTTTGAAATGAAGTTGGAAAAGAAAGCAAGCACATATTATTAAACACTGAACTCAAAAATATTTTTACTTTTCCTTTTGAATTTATTATATTTTACATTCATAATACTTCACAACAAAATAGACTTTAATGTAAATAATCAGCACTTGAAATAAAACGCTTACTAGACTTGAATTTGTTTCTCTTTCATTTGTGACAAAATGGTCATACATTGTTGTTCATGGCAAATCAAGGTTTTAAAATTAACTCCTTCACAAAACTGTAGCACTGATCTCTGAGCTCACCTTATGCAGTAAAAGTTCTTGCTCTCCTTTAACTGGAAAGCTCCTCCTCTGTTAATAAGTTCCCTGCTTGTCTGCATATGAACAGCACAAGGAACCAGTTGGCTTACAAAGAAATGCCTTTTTCCTTCCCTCTCAGCACACTGCTTTTGACAGGACTGTCCTGTTTGTATTGGAATGTGGTTTCTGATTAGTAGGAAAAAGGACAGTCAGATTTTGTGTTTAATCTGTTACAGAGACACCAGGTATACATCTTTTCTCTGCTGTCTTACATTTTGCCTGTTCTGAGGTTGCTGGAGAGAATCAGCAAAACTGATGTATTACAGCCCAGCTAGCTGACAAATGTATTAAAATATGTATTTGTTTAAAAAAGAGAAAAGCCCATTGCAGCCAACTATAGCAAAACTGTCAGATAAGGGCAAGTTAGTAAGTGCCAGATGCACTTTGACAAAAAGGTTTTGGAAATATAAAGGGATTTCTGTTGTTTTTTGTTTTCCAGGCATATTGGAAACTTTCATTTTGACAAGAAAATTAACTCATACATGACAATTTCACTTCATCTTTGACTATCATTTAAGGGATTCTTATTCTTGGGAGGGGGGGGATGGGAAGCTCCCTTTCCCTTCATTATTCAACATAGCACAATACAGTTACTAAATTTTGCCTGCAATGAAAAAATTTCATTAGATTATCAAATAATTCCTATTATGATACAAATAAATATCTTAACAAAGAAATAGAAAAAAGTTTTAAGAACTACATAATAGTGTTATATGTAAGTTATTTTGTTTCCAGCCTGAAATATCCCTAAGATCTCTTGTAGAAAGCATTTTTAAAAGACCTATTTGAATATCTGGACCCACCAAGGCATTCAAACATGTGGAATTATTAATTCCTTTATGAACTAATCCCTATTGAAAGGGTGACTACATAATGTAAGAATTTTTCAACACAGTTAAAAGACATGTAAATTAAAATCTAAAATGTTAGTATTTAAAAAGTTATATAGTAAACATGGTAATGAAAAATCATCTAAAAAATAAAGACGAAGAAACGAAGAGATTTTTGACAGAAATGGAAGATTTTGAAAATTAATATTTCTACCTTTTTATTGAGTTGCCAACAGCTGCTTAGCTTTTAAATTAATCTGCACATAAATGCATTTTTCTATCTTTTATTACACAAGTCATGATATCGTAAGATCAATTTCACCAAAATGAACACGTAGATATATTGGAGGATAATGAAAATAACTTTGTGAGCTTTTATCTGTATTATGTTCCCTTTTTACACAGGAATGATTAGCTTAATTTTCATAATTTCAGATGACAAGCTGTCAAAACCATGCTTTCCCCCCTCCTGATTTATCTTGAAAAAGCACTACCTCGCCTATTAAATTAAAAAAAAAAAAAAAAAAAAAAAAAGGAAAAAGAAAACATGCACTGATGCAAGTCAAAGCTGTGTGCAATGTATATTAGTTTACACAAAAGAGCCATTTTTCTTCTCCCAGGCATCAGATCAAGTTCTGTATATATATGTCAGTATTCTCAGAGGGTACTAAGAGAGTATCTAAGGAGAAGAGGTAATCTATTTCTTCAAATAATTCTGATCTCGCTTCTTTCCCACATGTCCTAAAAAGATATTCCAGATATTAGATGAGGCACTGTGCAATGGTGATATTCATGTAGGGAAAAAAACAGTCAGGTCCAACTGCACTATGCTGGTAGTTAAGAGTTCAGGAGGTACACAAAATGCATGGATTTTATTTCTATTTTCCTTTACAAATTTCTTTCAGCTCACTAGAAAGTGTATTTCTTCTTACTGAGTTCTGGTCTTAGTTATATACACTTTAGCTAACGTTCGTAGTCTGGCTTTGCCACTTTTAAGGATTTGCTAAGGCCTCTCCCAGCGGGATTTGAACCTGACAAAGAAGAGGAAGAGAAGAATATATAGTTGTCAGCAAGTGTCATTTTGTGCTAACTGCCATAGTTTTGGAAGGTCTTCTTTAGATATTAAAATATTAGATCCTGAAATACTTACACAAAAGCTTATTTTAAAGGATTTGAATGGCTAAAGTTAGTAAGACTTCCTACATGCTGAGGGATATTCAGATGTCAAACATCTTCAAAACTGAGACCCGACGAACTCTTCTGATCTTTTTCTTTCCTCCTTTTCCACCATCCCTTCTATGATTTCAAGCTGCTAAGAAGCTACAAAGCAGATCTGGTGTGATAAAGCACACAGACACAGGGAGCATGTTTGTTAATAGTATCTGCAGTTTCAGTGTGATAGACAGAAGATCATCTTCCTCTGTCTTCCTCTATTTTCCTCTATCTTCCTGTATCCTATGCGGCTTACTGAAACTCACACCATATACCTTCCCATATGTCAGTAAGGAGTCCCATTTTCTGAAGCTTTTGTCAGAATAGGCACAGATGAGCCAGCATCATGCAGCAGCATGAAGGCTCTCAAAATCTTTCAGTTCTTTAGATACCAGTAATTGTTTAGTCAGGAAGCATACAGAAGAATTAATTCCTACCTGAGAAAGACTGGTTGTTGCATCAATAAAACCTGTTATATCCACATGAGTTGTCCATACTTTTATAATAGAGCTCTTTTTTCCATGTGAGCTTTATGTAATTACATACTCAGAAAAATGCAATGCAGCAGACTTATTTATCATGTCTTACAGACCTCATTAGGAAACAAAGGGAACTGCATGGAAAAACTAAATCATTTTAACATTTCAAACACATTAAATTTGCAGGTGGATGTTAGAATTCTGTGTAATTTTTTTCTCTGGCATATATATTCATTGTGCCTGTGTAAGTGTAAGTATATGTATGACGTAGCTTAAGAGTGCTAAGAATGCTTCTAATCCGCTAACAACATTAAAGCTAGCATATTTTTTTCTATTTTCTTCTATTTACTTACGAAATTCAGAGAAGGTCTCTTCTCCCCCTTGTTCAAAAAGGAAGAAGGAAAACTCAGATTCTGACAGAAACAAACAAACATGCAGACAAAATCCCCAATCACTAGGTCTGAGATTAAAAAATTAAAAAAGTCAAAAAAAAACCCAAAACAAAAGCACCACAAAAACAAAACAAGATCACGAAATGGAAAACACCTACTCATATATGAGCTTTCCCTTTCTTGGTGCTGATGCACACACATGCATTTGGTTTATGACTTGGATTATAATTATGCAAATACATACATAACACTTAAGTACCTCCTTGCTTTTGTCCATTTTTCTTCCTCCTATTATATTTAAACTGTTCCTCATTTTGTATTATTAATCACAGTCATGAAAAATCCACTGGATTCTCACAAAGTCTAAGAAAACATTGTTAAAAAAGCAGGGGAAAAGCTCATTGTGTTTGAACCACCTTGTCCACCTTGTCCAAGCAGCTTTTGTCAGCTTTATTACAGAGGTATCAATAGCAACATCACATTTAATGCCGTATGGAGATTCGCACTTAAAGCAGCATTAAAATTCTCCCATTTTATCCTTCAGTGACTAAAATTAGACTGCAAATGATGTGGCAGCTCTTCAAAAGATAAGTATGTGCCAGGCGATTTACTGATGAACATTTGAAAATAATTCCCTATTGAACATTTTTCCCCCTGGAATCTTAATGCACTGGCATTACCTTAATAACACAAATGAAATGATTTTTCACAAATACAATGTAGCCTTAGAAAATTTCAAATTAAAATGCTTTTTAGGTGAGTGTTTAACCATTGTAATTGATTTTGTGTCTCTTTTTTCTTGTAAGGGTCAAACAAGATCAGGAGCTGACTCAGCTGTGTCACGAAAACACGTCTGTTTTATTTGCACTAGTACCTGGTCACCTTCATAGCTCTGACTGTAGTTTTTACTGTAGTCTTGTTCCAGATTGATTGTGGAAAGAAGAAATTCATGTCAGTGCTGAGAAGTCCTTAGACGTTCCCCAAACCTCTCTTACTCGAAAACCCAGGAAATTCATGTGATTCCTTAAGCCAAAGAAAGAAGTATCATGATAGGCAGCCTTCAATTAAAAGTAATAATAGTTGTGCATTTTATATGGCTTTCCTCAAGTACCTCTTCCTCTCTCAGATGAAGGATGTTCTGAGGTACCTACATGTATGCACAGAAGAGCTTCAAGAGCCCAGTGGGATATGCAGGCAGCCGTAACAAACCAGACCAATTACAATTCACCTTCTCCAACAGGTCATATACTTCTCATGAACCAGATACCACCCTATTTTCAAAATCAGTTCTGATATATTAAAAAACAAAACAAAACCAACAACAAACTCAGTACTTAATAATGAAATTCAATTTTTTTAACAAGTTATAGAGTTTTTCTGTTTCAGAGCGATGGTATCTTTTGCATTGTCTTCAAGTAAAGCAGCAAAGAATGCTGGATAAAGGTAAAGTTTTTACACTTGCAATATTAAAATGAATTAGAGGCATTGAATAGATCACTGTGAATAACTTAAGCAAGACCACTGTGTTTAAAAGTAATTTAAAATTACTGGTAAAAATGTTCTTGTGTCCTACCACAAAAGGGTTTTTTCCTACAGAAATGCCTTATTAGTTTAACAAAATTATGGTGAAGCATGTTTTAATGTGATTATAGTTTCCAGCCACGGATACCAAGTTAATTCAAATGAAATGAGTGTGGTATTGAATTTGCGCTTTCCTTTATGTTGAAGCCCCATGGTGTTTGCCAAAATGATAAAAATTTAATACCAAAGTAATATATTCCTGCAAATATGACAGGAACTCATAGAGTTTCCAGTGGTTCCTTGAACATAAATCCTAAGCGGAGTTATGCTGTGCAAGCTGTCATTTTAACCTCCTCAGTTTCTTTTAACAACTCAATATGCCTACATCATTTGTTGAAACCTCAACAAGTTTCTCTTTGGGTGCTGTGCAAGATACATATTGAAGTCTTCATTGTAGCATCTTAATGTATAACAGATGGATTGTTAGCACAAAGTGCAATAACTTTTTTCCAATATACAATGTCTTGGACACAAACATTAAAATCAACAAAACCGCTGTTATGTTTACATTGTCATTTTGTGATAAATTTTATTCAGTTTAGACACTTTTTCAGTGTGAGTGTCAGAGAGAAAATTACCAGGTTGCACAAAAGCCCAACCTAAATATTTGCAAGACCACAGCACTTACCATTTTAAAAAGTAAGATGGTGGTGCATGCTCAATGGTTGGAAAGAAGCATTGCAGGTTGTGAACCTTAGGAGCTGTATAAGAACTTCGATTATTTAGCAGTTGATATTTAAGTTCACTCTAACGTAAACCCATCAGCAGACTGCAAAAGCGAACTGCTCTGTGGTCTGTATGAAAAGTCACAAACTAAGCTTTGGACTTCTCATAGTGATCTCATACGTGTCTTCCCCTAGACAAATGGTTCAAAACTTTCTGAAGTGAAATTATATGAGCTGAAGGACATTTCATTTTATTCACTTTATTTAATTTGCAATTGATTTGTGACCTGTAAAGATAGTTGGATCATGTCTTACTCTGAGATAAAGTTTTATGAATATAAAGTAGTTAGAAATCCTGCCATGTCATTCTTTCCAGGGGGTTTTAAATTTTGCACCTGGTCTAGTTCTACTTAAGCTTTGCATTATCCAAAAGCACATACAAAGTCTAGTTTTAAGTGACTCGAAAGCAAGGCAAACAAGGATGTACTTGACTCAATCAGTACCCTATAGGAACCCAAAGTGTGTTTCCTGTACCTATTCCCCAACAGATGCCAGTCAGTTTGCCTATGAGTCTTGTGAAACTTTCCAGTCTATCTCTCAACCTATTCAAACACCACTGATTTAGAGAGCAGGGAAAAAACACAGTCTGAAACACTAACGTGAATTGGCCTTATATGATTGCTAAAGTAGGTAGTCATCACAAAGAAGTTTTATTTTGCTGCAATCAGGCATTCATGTTGCCAAACCCCAAATGGCTCTGCTGGAAATCATATAACATTCCATAGAGACGGTAGGCTTTTTAATTTTATTTAGAGAGGTAATTGCAAAGGCTGCTCTGTGTTCTGAAAATAGATATCTGCAAAACAAATTAATTTTACATTTGCATTTTATAGCCTCTTCACTGAAGTATTTTCTCTCAAAATTTGTGAGTTCACGAAAAGTAACGCATTATTAGAAAACATGCTATATATATTATCTAAAAACCTCTGCTTTATTTTATAGTATAAGTTTCTTCTTTGAAATATTTAATATTAAATACGTAACAGAACTGTTACCCTATTTTGGACTTCATGATATAAACAAGGTCGCTGTATAATTCAGAGCATAAAAATGTGTTTTCTGATGTGGAAAAAATTGAACCAATAAGGCTCAATACAGCCACACTATAAAGTTAATTGGACTGCTGGGAGAAGATATTTCAGGTAAGTAGCTACAGTAGATATTTCTTCACCACCACGTATAGTATTTTTCTCTGAATGCATTTGTTTGATTACATTTTCTCTAAGAGAGGAATTTATGCATAAGGCTTCTCTCTAACCTATTTTATACTAATGTCAATGAAACCTGCCAATCTTCAGCAAAAGGCTCTTGATGGGAAATGAAGTTCACTGTAAAAGTGTAAGTTTACAAGGAGATGTGAAGGTCTGTTTCTTATTTTCTGGACGTGTTCTTCTCAGCAGTGATTACTTGAATCTTTGTTTTCCATCTGTATAAAGTGCTTTGCACATACTCTAAGCAGCAGAACAGAAGGTACAACCAGATTGGTTGAGCCCAGAGTGATTTCTCCTCATTTACTACTTTCAGTAATAATAATGTTCCCCTTTAAGCAGAACTACTGATTACCAGCCACATTTTTTTGCAAAATTGATTAACTCAGAGTGATTCCTTACCAGGTATGATGGACGACTTCTGTACTAAGATTAAAACTTACAGTAATGAGATTATCAGATGATTATGATCCTTCTTGTGATGCATGTTTAAAATCAGAAATGTTAACTTAGGCTAAGCCGTGTAGCCAAGCTTTATGTTTTCTTCAGCTATACCTGTTGATCTGACCTTAGTCTTAGCTGACTTGCTTAACTTGTCAGCCTCCAGACAGCTTTATGTTTTCAGTAGAGAAGAGCAGAGGATGGAAACAACAATAAAAGATTTTACACATCCTGTAAGAGAATAGGAAGGATAGTTTATTCAAAAGCATTCTTTTTCCAAAGTACTGACATAGCTATTAAAGCTTTTGCCAAAATACACCTTTGAGGCAGGGTTAAAAAAAATGTGTAGTATTCTTTAATAAAGTCTGCAACAATCTGTACAAATACATGCCCTGTACACAGCAGTTCCGGTGCTAATTGTTTCAATTATAATATCGGTATATTATTATGAGGTACAATCTGGAACAAAAAGAATTACTGCAAGATTGAATAGCATGCTGAATTAAAAAGTACTTCCAGCTGTCAATGCTTTGCATTAAGTGACTCCTTGAAAATGCGATGCAAATTAAAGGCTAGCTTGTGTAACAGAACTTGGTATTAGTTTGCTGATATTTTTTTAATACAAAAATTCCTGTCCATGAAAGCTCTTATATTGACATTTATTTATAGGCAAACATAGTCACACATCTTCACATCCATACAAATTAAAGAGGAAAACAAAGCATTGTAATAATGAATAATTTTTTAATTTACATTGTTTTTCCCAGCTTCACTCAGATAACACATTTCAATGTTAAGACTGACATATCAGACAATGAAGGTCTAGCTGTATTGTTAGAATTGTCATACATGAAACCCAGAAAGCAAACATCTTCTGGATAAGTAACATTTATTGTGTACCTCTGAACTTCTCATCTGAGTTATGATCATTAATTTATCTCCCACCCAATTATTTTAACTATATCAACCTCTCTGCATGTGTTAGAAAGGATCCTATTACCAAACTATTTTGCTTTTTCACTTCCAAATGTTGATTTCCTCCACCACACCCACACACATGACATTACTGTGAGATCTAGGGCAGGTATCACTCAGTCCTGAGCCTGAAAAAACAGAGCATTTCTTGATCTTGCTGTGTCAAAAGAGCTTTCTTTATGCCACAGGAAGGGAGTAACTGACAGGATTCAGTAGAGGTGGTAAACACAAAGCAGAGGAGTTACTTCACGCTAGGTACACTAGTTTGCTGATTTTGATTATATAATGTAACTGGCACATACAGAAAGAAACTCAAGGTGAAATGAATCCTTTCATGCTATGGAAAATACATTTGTAGAATTAATTGTTTACTAAAACTACATTCATATAAGGAAAACTGACCGTTAATCCTTTGTTGTAAGGCAATATAAAATTAAATCATGTATCAGACACTTCAAGGTTGGGGCAGAGACAAATATTTTCACATTTTATGTTTGATGGTAAGAAAAATGAATAGCAAGGTACTTATTACATTCGCAAGGATGTCACTGGTATCTACAGTCATTCAGTAGAGTCCAGGTACTAAAAGCTGACATTGCAACCTTTAGCAAATTCTGCCCTTCATCAGTTTTGAATAATCCTTCTCTCACAGCTTTGTTTCATTTTGTTCCATGTGATTTGCAAGGTATTTAGGCCTGGGACAGTGCCTTATGAGCATGCATACGGTGCTGACCACTGCCAGATTCTGGGCTGTACCAGACACTGCAATAATACTGACTATGACTTATGAGAATTCTTTCATCCATTAAAAGTGTTACAAAATTAGTTAAATTTCTCACTACTTTTGTTATCAAATTTTTTATTATGAAAAATATGGAAAGACGTTTGTAACTTGGAAACAGCTTCCTGAGACTTAAAAAAAAGAACTAAAATCCCCAAAGACACAATGAAATCCTGTTTTATGATAAGAACACTAGTAGAGAATTATGAGGAATAGAGCACTCATTTTAAATACCTCTCTGTCAAACTAGGGAATTATTATTATTTTTTTAATTTTGGGTATACAGGTGAGAACTGTTACTCCAATAAGGATTGAATGCATATAAAATGGCATTTCGGTGAAAAGAAAGCCCATTTAAAAATAATGTTTGTGAAAGAAAAGTTGTGTAGTATGGAATTTTTTTAAAAATAGATGTCATTGTCTCACTACTTAATTTCCAGTGATGTGCAAAATCAGTCTACAACTTCAGTACTCAACAGAGTTGGAGCATTTTATCTAGAACTGGTTTCCAATGAAAAAATAATATTGCAGTAAAGCCTTAGTGCTTTCTTCTTACCCCCAGAGATGATCTATTTCTGCAAGTCAAGCTGGACATAATCTGTGCTGTGTCAGAAAACACACTCATGCACTCGCACTGTGTCACATCAGTAAGCAAGAGTATTTATAATAACAGTAATGCAAGGCAACCCCACTCACTAATATTTCAGCTTCTTCTTTGATTTGCCTTAAAGGAAGGGGAAAAGCCCCCATCAATAGCTGGATCTTAGTGTGACCATTTGACATAAGGCACTTAATCAGGTTCAGCAACATCTTACTTCACAAGTAGATTTTCCTGTTATATATCCCGTATCAAGAGCACTAGTGTTGTAAAAATTTCTGCTTATCACAGTATGTACTTCTACAATCTCTGACCTGTTCGTGCTCTGGCCCAGAATTGTCCCATATCCTTCAGCAGCAATTCTGTACTTTCACCAGGTATGACTGTTACATACCTTCCTGTGAGCTCCTGGCAGGCTTCTCTGTTGCAATTCTGATTTGAACTGTAAGTCTTTTTTTAAGTAGGTCTTTGTTTAGCTTATGTACTCAAAAAGTTGTGTTTTTCTTTGTTTATTTTTTTATTTTTTCTTTCCCCCCCAAAAAAAAGTCTAAAATAGCTATTCTGCAATGTGTAAAATTTATTTTAAGCTGTAAAGCCTGCAAACCTTCTTGACACGTATAAGACTATTAACTTATCTTCATTATAATCTGAAACTTTTTATTGGCTCTCCTATTTTATTACTATTATTATTATTATTGATAATAATAATAGTATCATTAAGAAGCTGCTCCCATAGTTTGGACTCTCAGCCCTATGGTCATGACCATCTCTTTGTATAGATGCTCATTCCATCGACACCTGTAACTGTGGATGTACTAATGCAATATAAATGTCAAAGTGTAACAGTAATGCTTAAAAACCTCTCAATACCTTTGCCTCCCAATTTTGATTCTATTTCTCTATCCACATTCAGGAAAGCTGGCTGTTTATAAAGCATTTATATTATGAGTTTTACCACCAGCAGTTGTTCACAAGTACAATCAAAAGCAGCAAAACAATAAAAAAAAAAAATTAGCATCAGTAACCTCTAGGAAATTAATCTTAATTTCCTGAAAAAAAGTAAACCTTCCCTCCTTCCCCCTTTATTTCTTCAAGAACTCTATCAGCTTCAAGACAACAACACAAGAGCTACTAAATCTTCCTTTCATAGTTGGAAAGAAACATTGACTTTAACTGAAATTTGACTGGTCGGTGATGAAAATCTGAGTATACAAATGTCATTTGAAAGGCAAAGCATTTTTCTGCCCAAAGTTAATTTTACCTGTACAAAAATTAATGTCGAAAGGAAAGTACCTTCTCTCCGTAAGTCTCAGACTGCCAGAAAGCATAGTGTTTACAATGCATTCTTCAATCCAGCTGACTATAAAGCCTTCCAGTACGAATCCTGCATTTTTACCAGAACACTAAGTCTTCAAACCATAAAGTCACACAGCTCAGTAAATATCTGTACTACAATATAGTGCTGTAGTACAATTCCCCTGATTCCCAATTCTTCTTACCCAAGGCTAAGAGGTAATGTTACAATGAATTTTCTATGTAACTTCTAAGGGACCCACTGGACTCAATGATAATTTATCTCTTTTTGTAAGAATAATATGTACTGGGAGAAAATAAAGGTTGGCAGATTTAGGATTTTAAGATGTAGCCTAATTATAACTTGTTACCTACTTTTAAATGATCCTTCCTGCATAAACTAACATTGGGTTTGTTCAATCACTGCATTTTGCTTTCGCTGATGATTTGTATTTTCTTAGCTAGTTTACTTCAGAATTTATCTACTGCATTTGTTTTTGCCTGTATACCATTCCTCTTTTCCCTTTTCTCCCTTCACAAGGAACCAATACTTTTCTAATACGACATAGCGCACTATATCTTATCTCAGCATTCTGGCTATGGCTTTCAAAATTAACACCCAGGAGAAAGAGAGATATGTGATGCAAAACATGCATTTGCAGTAAAAGATACACACATACAGGAATACCTGTATAGTGCTTTCAGGGCCTATCTATCACTCCATCAAAGTTCTGTAAAAAATTCAGAGAGAAAAAATTCTCACCTGTCCTCCTCTTACATGAACCTTCATTTCCGGCTTATTTGTTTAAAGTTACAAAAATTTTTGTACACAGGCTAAACCTAAGTAATTAGATTTTCCGTTATAGATCCACAAGCTAAATAACTGACTACTTTTGTAAAATCAATAAGGGTGAATTAAATTTTAAGTCATAAAAAGGTTTTCTTTTCTGTTTTTTTTATAATGTGGAATTATATAAGCTACATGCCTAGAAATCGTACAGATTAGCCTGTGTAAAAGTTGTTTTTGTTTAAACAGTAGTGTAAGCATACTATAGGGAAGAAAAAGCCCCCACACTTTTATTCCTGTTATAAACACCTTGCACACAAACTTTAAAAAGTCCTTACTCTTAAACCTAGAGTAGTGGTTTAAGCTTAGTCGTAAATTAGAAAAGCATATAGCCTGCTTGTTTTTCGCCCCCACAACCTGTTCTTCCCGGCCCCCGGCCCCCCCCCCCCCGCGCCACTGACAGGCGAGCAGGACGAAGTCAGAATGCCTAGCAC
>WYDI02021480.1:0-15935 GCA_009867235.2 Psittacus erithacus | reverse complement strand
TCTGTCTGGGTGCCTGCGCTGCCACCACCGGGGCAGCCAGAGCACAGCTCCCAGACCGGGCCCTGCCCATACAGCGAGCGCGCACCATCCCGCTCGCTGCCCACTCCTCGCGCCGCCGGCGCCAACCGCCGCGCCACGCCCTGTTTCCCGCGCTCCCCGGGGCGGGTTTTACAGGTTCAGGGCGGGGCCGGAGGGACGGCCCCGCCCCCTGTGAATCCCTGCCCGCCTCCGTGGAGCTGCGGGCTCCTGGGCGAGGCGTGGCCGAGGCTCGAGGCTGCTTCGGGGACTCGCCGCTCCGAGCGCGGGGTTTCGCTTCTCCCCGGGGTTTCAGGCGTCCTGTTTGGAGCTGCTCACCTCGGGAAGTTGCATTACACCGTTCAGTGACAGAGCAAATACCAGCTTCTCAATGAGAGTTGGTGGTATCTCACATTGCATGAAGAAATAGGTAAAAGAAATGTAACAAAGGATGGAGGCTAAAGAGTAAGAGCGCATTATGCAGACAATGATCTGTGACCTTGGGGAATTTATTGCAGTTCAAATATAATGGGTAATTCTTGTGAAGTCCACAGCCTAGTCCACTTGGCTCTTTAGAGGTCTGGATTGTTTCATGAGCAAATGTGGGGATATGTCAATTCTGTTGATGCAAGGAACAATACATCAGGCAATGCCTGAGTATAAATCTGTGCTTTACTGCTGAGGCATTAAGAAGGAGCTGTGGCATAGTGAAGAATTAAAGTTCCTGACCTGCCCCGTGCAGGGTGCTCTGCCAGCAGTGCTAGCAGAAGCTATATGGGGGTCATTGTGAGCACTTCTTTCAGGTGGAAGCCTTTCCATGTCTCAGGCATGAATACTATTATGAATAATAGAAGGCTATAAGATATTTGGAATAAGAAATCCATTTTCTTTTAAGATCTTTTTTTCATAGCCTTTTTGCCTTTGTGACAGTGTATAGAATCTGCAGAGAAACCTCCCAGGAAAAGAAAAGAAGCTTTTGCTTGTGTCTGTGCGTTGTGTGTGGTGGTGTGTATGTTTGTTTCTTTTTTAAAAATCTGGTTTAGCATAGAAATTTACTACTTTGTATAGCAGAAGATAGCATCCTCTCCTCTAATATGTGATTGCTCCAGGGACAGGATTAGTTCTTCAAGTTTTTTCCTTAGGTTTTCTTGTGAATATTGGGTAGCACTGTTGAAATCTAAGTCACAGTCACCAAGAGCTTCCCTGGCTACTTATGTATGTTCCTTCAGCCACATAGTGGCATAAAAAAAGCAGCCACAATGGGGTTGTATATCTGAGTTTAATGATACAAATTGTATTTATGTGATCCTGTTTCTTAACTTTCATTATAAGCGTTACAGTTTGGATTAAGTGTAGTTCACATCTGAGCAAACAGTAGCCTGAGCATGAGACAGCAGAATGCTCTGGCAGCAGAGGTTCATAGTATCTTGGGCTGTATCAACAGAAGTGCAGCGTAGGTAGAGAGAAGAGACCCCCTTTGCTTGGCACTCATTAGACCACATCTAGAATACTCAGGGGGCTCCCAGTACAAGAAAGGTGTTGATAAACTGGGTTAAGTGTAGTAGATTTCTGCCCTCTACATTTACTGCTTGTCTTTCTTGACACAGTTGAGCCTACTGTTTACCAGATCTTTGGGTCTTTTCCAGAAGAGCGTTTTCTCCACAAGTTAGCCACCATACAGTGGTGGTGCAAGGTTTTATCATAGGTACAGGACTTCTCAGTTGTGCTTTGTGAATTTCATGAGGTTCTGGTTAGCTCAGTCCTCCACCCTGTTTAGATCCCCCTGAATGGCATCACTGCTCTTTGCGGTGCATTGGCTACTTTCCCTAAACTGTTTTTTATGTGTTTATGAACCTGATGGAGATGTGTTTTGTCTCCTCTAGGTAACTGGTAAATATATGAAACTGCATAGCTCTTAGGATAGGCACTTGAGGAACTCCATATATAACTGGCCTTCAGGTAGTGTATAAGACATTACTGCTACCCTAGGAGCATGATGACTCTTTTTCATCAGCAGCTGCTGGTTCGTTTTTGTCTCAGTAAGAAAGGCCGTCAGATTCAGTAAAATGTTGCTTAAAATGCTGTTTACTGGAGGTAGTATGAGAGAGGATAGTACTAAAGGCCAAGTTACACACGCAGTATAGCACAGGCCAGGTTTGACCTTACTCAGGTTCACTGTTCAGGGAATCCTTAACTCCATGCCGTATAATGATCTTTTGATTAGGATCACTGCAATGGTCCAACAGCTTTTCACCCACCTAGTAGTCAACTTACCTGGACTATGAAGTTGCAGCTTAAATACAGCGTTACTGTAGACTGCTGTATCAAAAGCTTTGTCAAAGCCAACGCAGATGACGTCCACTGCTCTTTAGTCACGGAACTATTCATTTTGTCTCAGAAGGCAGCCAGGCTAGTTAAAAAGAAGTTGATAGTGATACAAATTATTTACCTTTGGTAAATCCCTGTTGTCTATTCCTGATGACCTTCTACATTGTGTGCTCAGAAGTGCATTCCAAGAGGAGTTGCTCTGACATTCCCAGGATCTGAAGTGAGGCTTAGTGGCCTGCTGTTCCCCAGTCGTTCCTATTGCTCTGTCAGGAGATGCATGCAAGATTGGCCTTCACATCCTCAGAAGCCTCTTTTGATTGCAGTGGCTTTTCAGCCATGATGGAGAACAGGCTCATAATGTCAGTTCTCTCAGCACCCGGAGGTATGTCCCATCAGGTTCCGTGGACTTGCATGGGAGGAGATTTCTCGGTAGGTCACTTACTAATGCTATTTAGTAGTTCTTCACTTCTTTGAATAATCATCATAATGCATAAATGTCTGGAAACCTTTTCAGTAAAGATGAGCAGAAAATGTAGAGGGTAGAATTGCTCTCTAATTTGCATTTGTCTAATTTGTAGCGGTAGTCTTTGAAGCTAGAACACTTAAGATCTAATTTATTTCTATTTACTTTTGGAAATTTGAAACGGCAGTATGTAATATCCCTTTTTTTGTTTACTGTGTCCTGTCACAGTAAACGTAACTAAACTGTGCACTTCTAGTATCACTTGGAAATGGTACAGCAATTATAATTCACTGACTGCATAATTGGGCTGCAACGGAAGTTTTCTATTTTTGCAGGATTCAAAATGCAGAGTGGAGATTGCAAAATATTTTTGGTAATTCCATCAATTTTTAAGTTAAATTTAAAATTCTTTTTTGTTTTAAGTCTATTCAGCTATTTAAAGTAAGCTCTGTGGAAGCAACGATTTGTGTGATGAGCTTGAATTCAAGGACCCTTTCATTTTGATAAAAGCAACCCTAGACAAAATACTAAAAGATAAATGTTATGTGTGAGCCTTCTCTCCAGGTTGCTGCAGCTCTATATCTTGTATCATGCAATCTAACTGGGTATTTTGTCTGCAGAGTTGTGGAACTGAGCAACTTGATGAACTTTGTGTTTCATAAGCTGACTCTTTGCAAGCTGTGGTGAGAGTTCTGGTCAGCACACAGTTAATGGGATGAGGTTTGGGAGAAAATTCTGGCTTGCTATTTCATCTAGTCTCACAATCAAACTGTCAATGCATTTCTCTTGCGGTTCTCGACTGACACATGATGGTTACAACGTTTGTGTCCAGTATCTGAAGGGGGCCTATAAGGATGTTGGAGAGGGACTCTTCTTTAGTGCTGTACTGGTAGGACAAAGGGTAAGGGGTTCAGGCTGAAACAGGGGAAGTTTAGATTAGATATAAGGAAGAAGTTCTTTACTGTGAGGGTGGTGAGGCACTGGAATGGGTTGCCCAGGGAAGTTGCGAATGCTCCATCCTTGGTGCTGTTAAAGGCCAGGCTGGACAGAGCCTTGGGTGACATGGTTTAGTGTGAGGTGTCCCTGCCCATGGCAGAGAGGCTGGAAGCAGATGATCTTAAGGTCCTTTCCAACCCTAACTATTCTATGATTTTATGCTTAACCGCGTTGAGAGGTTATAGTTCCACCTTCTGGCCTTGGCCATCAGAGGGTACTGCAAGAGTGTTGAACAGGTAATGCAGGAGAACTGTGCCTGAAATGCAGCTGTTCTGTACAGCAGTGGTATTCCTTTAAGGAGGAGATGAAGACATGGGATTGAGTTCTTAATTCTAAAGAAAAATGTGTTGTATTTGGTCTAATGAAGAATGTATGTAAATGAAGTGGATTTTATTCTGTTGGTGTACACAAAATGCAAATAATCCTTTTGCTAAATGTCATTACTTTTTAGTTCTGTGATTAATTTCACTGTATCTGTCAGTATGTACTGATAAGCAGAAGTTAAGAAATTATCAACATTTAAAAATTCTGATGATGTCTTAACAGTAGCCTTATAAGTCTGCTTTCATATGTCATTCATAGTTACTAGGCTTTTATGTATTGGTGATGTGTAGCTCATTTTGTTTTTTAATCTCATGTAGTGGATATCACCTGGTGCATTGGAGATTTTCAGTATCTAAGCTAGTATGTTTTGGCCATGATGCTATGGGTATGTAGGTTAATCTTTGAGTCATTAGGCTTAATTCCATGAAATTCAGCATCAACTAAACAGAGTATTTGACCATAAATAGCAATTATGTTTTTCTCTTAATTGTTGTTGAGACTGCTTAGCATTGATTTTTATGGGCAGTTCCTGGTTTTGCTTTTTCTCCTTAGATCTTCGTAATCTTGCTCCTGATGTCATTTATATTCTTCTTTAATGGGCACTTCATGTTCCTTTTTTTTTTAATAATCTGATTTAAAAGCTTTTTATTGTCTTTAGAAGATCAGTAATTCTTCCTCTCAGAATACTCTTTTTTTACCAACTAATGCTGATCTTGGAAAATAATGCTTTTTGGACTTATCCGTAAACCAGAAAACTGTTATTAATCAGCTAGCTACTCACTCATTTTGAAAACTCTGCTTCTCTTTTCCATGTCTTTTCAGCTTTAGGATTATTACTTGGGCATTTTCTTTCAGCATCCTTTCAGGTTCTCTCAAGTCTCCTGTAACCTGAAATACTGCAGATGGATCATTAGTGTACATCTGGCTGTAAGAGTCATCCCTGTGTTAAGAGGTTTGTTCTTGGCCTTAGCATGGTTATATTCATCACACCTTATCTTAATCAGAGTATTCTAGACCATCTTCAAATGGTTTAAGATCTGTGCATATATGTGATTTTTTTTTTTTTAATGCAAATACTGCTTATTGGTTCTCTGCAGATACCCTTTTACTAGTTGAATGTTTAGAGGGATGCCCTGCATTTGATACTGGATGAAGAGCACAGCCCTTCCTGATGCTCTGGAGTCACAGTGGTACTGTTTCCTGTCCCAGATTTTTTTATTCTTGTCAGCACAGCTATACACTGCGTGTCAGTTTTCTTATAGAAAAGGCATATTTCAGGTAATAACAGAAGGTTTTCAAGAAGAGGATATAACATTCATACTCACAGACCCCTGTCTTCAACCCATCATAAAATCATTAGGAAAGGAAGAAAGGATCTTACATGTAGAGCTTGCAAAAGGTCTTAAATTTTAACTGTATTATACTAGGTCATGCTTACAACTGGCAAGTTCTGTTAGGAGTGTGGGATAGCCTCAAACCCTGTGTTTTCATTGAAGGAAGAAAGAAATTTACAAATCTTGCCCCTTATCTGGAACTCTCAAGATGTTCTTTGGAGATGCTTTACTTGTCACACTGATTTGTTTTGGTGTTTTGTTGGAGCAGGAGTCCTCATTATCAAGCACAAATCCATCCATGTTTATCAGAAACAGCAACTGGGAGGTGTTTATGTATCCTTCTCATCCCTATCAGCTACCTGTTTCCTTACAGATGAGTCGGGGGTGAGGGAGTGGGGAGTGTTTTATACACTCTCATCTTTCAATGTAGAAAAGAGAAAACTTGCCAAGAGGCCCCACAGTCAGGGAGTCATCCCACCATGTTTCCACAATGGCAACCACATTGTGGCTTTCCTGCTGTGCAGTGACTTGCAGCTCCTTCTGTTTGCTGCCTGTGCTGTGTGCATTGGTGTAGATGCACTTCATTTGGGCCCCCACCTCTTTTTGGGAAGAAGCCCTAATTCCTACATGACCAAGATCAGGTGCTTCCCTGGTTTCTAACACGTCAATAACCGTTGTGTCTTTGCTGCTGCATGTTTCTCCATCCCCTACCTCCACTGAGACAGTGGAGTGAATGACTTTACTAGCACGCTGTTCCTCAAACACTGGCATGCTGCCTCCAGGCTTATTTCTAGCAAGCCTGGTTTTAGCCCTTTCCCCCTTCAAATCTAGTTTAAAGATCTTTCAATGAGCCCTGAAAACTCCTGTGCAAAGGTAGTTCAGTATTCAATATGGATGTACTTACTTGTATGCAACTATAGGTTTCAGCGTTCAAAATAATTGCATAATGATAAGGTCATCATTCCTTGCTCTATACCTGGACACATATGCAATAATATGATGTAACTATATGTAGTACTTGATCAATGTTAGAAGTTTTATTTGAATTTGCTTAATTTTAATGTAATTGGCTTTTCTATTAACTTCCCTTTTCAATCACAATATGTAGCTCCTATGTCTTCTTAGCAGCAGGCATAAAAGCAAAGCCATCAAGCCAGATTACTTGTTACAGTGGCCTTCCTCAACCTCAGGTTTTCCAAGTCATTGCTGTAGTCAGTTTGATGAACTGCATCTTTAACTAAGCCACCAGCTGTTCTACATACTCTATCACTTTCTATAGATCTGTTAGAAAAACAGCAGGTTTTTTTCTTTCATTAAGCCTATAGTAAGATCTGAAATCAGCTTACTCAAGGCAGTTTACAAATCCAGTGTTAATATTACAAACTTATTTCCCAGAGAGTTGTGTTTTATTTGAATTCTGTTGTTGGATCTGTCTTATCTTGCATTGTGTCTTCCCTGCTTGGCAGCAAATCCAGTTCTGCAGCAAGCTTAAAAAAAATCCCAAGCACAGCTTGGGAGATCTACAGTAAAAATGAACAAATAAATGAACCACACTGCTTACTCTTGGTAGAGCCACACAGCCTGGAAAAAAAAGCAGTTATGCTTAGGTGGTAACTGTGCAGCTTATTGCAGAGATAACAGAACTAGCTACATGTGGCTCTTTTACCTTCAGCTCCATATCTGTGTTATGTCATGCCGTGACTGATAGCTCTGGGAAGTGGATGAAAGTTGTAACAGATGCAGTTCCATACTAATGTAATGATTTTGTCCCTTGGATTCGTGGCAGTATCTCTCGTGATGGCTGTGCATGTCTAGCGCACATAGAGACTAGTACGTTTGGAACATTATTATACATTGTATGGCCTTACTGCATGAGAACTTGAATATACTGCAAATGTAGTTCAGATTTGTTTCTAATTCAGCTCAGGTCTACTTTATTTAAGTGGCAATACAAAATCAGATTGTTTTGCACATAAGGAATGAGCTGAAACTGTGTTGCTGTTGATGTTCCAGCTGGTAAACCAATGAAATAGAGCCTTGAGTAACAAAATAGATCAGTTTTGAAATGTGTTCATCTATTTCTGCAGTTGTCTGCTCTTGTGTCATGTAAAGTAATAAAACAGCCTTGAAAAATATTTGACACGTTTTCTGACATAATTTGTCTGCCAGCAGCACTTGTATAGCTCAGTTTTGCTGTTTCCCTCCTGAAACAAAGTTTCTTCCTGCAGTTTTGCAATGGTCTTTCACAAAGTAATAAAAAAAAAACCAAGAGAAGTCCTTCCTCAGTAGTAGGTATCTGACTTTATAAGTGCTAACCATAAGAAGTTGGTGATACCTCGGTGATAAAAGTTGTCTTTGTTTTGCAGATAGCTACTTGTGTTTATAAACCTTGTTTATGAAGTTTGAGTAAGAATAGCGGTGTGCTGTATATACTTGTGTACTGCATTGAATTGAAAATATAGTTTAATCAACTCTGCTTATGATCCAGTTATGCAGCTTTAAATTGGAAGGCCCTACATGGGCCCTACATGCTCTTTAGAAGCAGGCATCTGTTTCTAAAAGTGAGGTATCTGAAGATACTTTGAGCACCTGAAAGGGTATTTCCTTGTCTTTTGCTGACCCATAAAGCTGTAAGTCTTTATTGAAGAAGGGCAGTCTTTATTGAAGAAGGGCAGTGTCAGATATGCTTACTTAATTATTTGTTATTAGAAAGTTAAATTTTATTTATCTGCAAGGTGGAGTAAAAGGTCTTTGGCATACAGAGTGATTCTGAACCAACCCTAAAACTTGCATTTTATGAGTTAAAGCAGAGATATTCTAAATTTTGCAAGCTAGTCCTAATAATTTTTTTCCCCTTGAAAAAAAATTAATTGCTATTCGTCGATGTACCTTACACGCATTTAAATGCTTGTAATCACTAACTAAAAGAGTACTATAAATTATATGTATTTAAATATGTATGTTCAAGCATTTTTTCATTATCTGAAACTTGAATCAAGAGAACATTTTAGGAAAATAAAACAAAACTGTCAGTGTTTCACTGAATTTACGATGTAATTAAAGTTGAGGATACTCATTGCTGCTGTCATCAAACAGTTGTTGTGGAGAAGGCAGGTTCATTTAGTGTTTGAATAATGAAGTTCTGAATGTGTCATTCCTTAAACAAGATGTGCCTCACTAAGGAACAAGATGAACGGTAGAATGGTTTAAATTTGTTTGCTTACCTGTCAATCCTGAGTACTTTTCTCAAAAGGGAAGTACCTACCCAGTCTTCCTTATATCAGCTGTATCAACTAAGTCATTAAAAATTCTGTGAGGCATATAAAGAACATTAAAAACACAAGCTGAATATGTGAAACAAATTTCATAGGATTTTGATAGAGACTCCAGTTTCTTTTTTGTGGGGGTGGGGTGTTTCTTAAGTGTACTTGGTTAGTCACTAGGGATATGGAAAAAGCAGTTGCATTGTTACTGAAAATTGATGTGAGAATTAGCAGATTCTTGTTTCTGAGTATTTGGTAATACGCAAAAGTTAAGCATGCTATTTATATTATAAGACATATTTATGTCTTACCTGAATCTTAAATCTCTACCTTAAAAACTTACTAGGTTTCTAAATGCAATATTTGAGTTAAACAGTGATGTTTTATGAAAAGTATATACATATAAATATAAATGTTGTTGTCTCTAGGGTTTACTAATTAGTTTGTATTACTTGTTTTCTATCATCTGTCTGTTTACACCCAAAAGCCCTGATGGAGGACCTTGCATGTTCTGTTTCATGGCAGCATACCATTAATATGCCGTTTTGAGCGCATAGTTAAAAACATTGTAATTTCTTAAATACAACCCTGCACACTGATTCTGACTTACTCTCTTCATTTTCCATCCACCCTGCACCACTTGGCAGGGCTGGATAAAGAAACTGGGAATACAGAGGTGAAGTTGAGCCTCGGAAAAAGGCGGAGGCATGGAAAGGTAGTGTTTTGGGCTGTCTTTTGTTTCTCACCATCCAGATCAATTTTAATTGTCAGTACATTAAATCACCTGTCCCTGGATTGAGTCTGTTTTGCCCATAACAGTAATTAGTAAGTGATCCATGAGGTTTTTGATCTATTTTCTCCCACCCTCCTGTTGGGGAAGTAGAATATGTAAATGACTGGGTGGGAGTTGGCCCTTAGCCAAAGTCCACCCACCAAACTGTTTTAGGGTTTCTGTTTTATGATCCACTCTCACGTTCTGCGAAGAATACAGAATCACATCAAACAAGTCATTTTCTCCTCTTGCCAAGCTGTGACTGGTGCTGTGTGCTCTGAGCAGCATACTCCAGCTGGTCAAGGGGTTCAGGATTTGGCTGGTGGCCTGGCTTCCATGCATACTGCTTCCCGTTTGGGCTCAGCCTTAAGTCTGTGTACACAGTCTTGATGAGGTCACACATTAGTGTGGAAAGAGGCTAGTGTTCTTATACAAAATGGAGAGTGGCATTATGCATGGTTTTCAGTAACCATTAGAGAAAATGTTGTAAAAAGTGAAATTAAAGTGTCAGAACTGTGACAATTTGAAGTCTGGTTTTTACAGGCATAGAGATGATGGAATATGTTGAGTGATGTAGGAGGTATGCTTGGTAGGACTTGTTATCAGCATGTTTCAGGAACTGGGAAAGTATTTAATGGGTATCAGTAAGTTGACTCTAACTGACAAGTGATTATTTATGATGATTTGCGATTATTTTGTTGCTAAACTACCCAGAACAAGACTAATTCATATTTGGGTCTAGTCACTTCTAACTTTTAATTGTGAATAGACCTGATTTTTTTTTTTTCACTATATTTAATAGTGGCTTTGCTGAACTATGTAGAAAGTAGCTTTTTATGTACTTTCTGTAGTCTGCCTCTACGTGGGTTATTTTCTGTCATGGGAGCATGCTACAAGTGGTTCTGAGCAGCTGAGGTCCTTCAGGGCTTTACAATTACTCAGCTGCCATGGCAAAACAGATTTGATGCTAGCAGCAGGAGTTCCTTGGCTAATATAAGTACTTGAACTAGTAATTAGAGCCTCTGATCCTTTGCCAATAGTAATTACATCCTCTATTCCTCTGCCTCAAGGGTGGTGAACTGCTGTAATCCAGGAGGAGCCAAACTTTTGCTGTCTGTTGCCATTAGATGCTTGGCCAATACTCATTGTATATTTTCATGGCTCACTGTGGATCATGGGCTGTAGTTTGAAGAATGCTAGAGTAATACAGTGAATACTTACTCACAGGTTTTGCCTAACAAATTTGTTGTTCTTGCTTTGGAAAATGGATACTGGATCTATTCAACGACTAAGGTTTGGGGAATATGTTCTTCTTAAGAGCTTGTTTTTAATGCCCACTTTGAGGGCATTGCTATAAAGTAACTTCTCTCCTGAAATGCAGTGGTAATTCCTGCTTTGGCACTTCTTTGGATGGGGTATTCTTTTACATGTTAAGCTGGCTTCAGACAGCCACTTATGTTTTTCAGTCTTGTACACTTTTTGTTGCTGGACTGCATAGTCTTTTTCCACCCTTGTGCTGCTGTCATAATGTGCATTTATTTGTTCAGTCGCTAATTATTTTCACTAGTCGTCTCACAGTAAGTCAGATTTACATTAGTTAATGCAGCTTTCAGACTTTCTTCCAAATGACCAGTAGTCAGAAAAAAATACAGGCTGGTGGGAATCATGGTCCTAATAGTGTCCTCTGATGTTTTGCTGGTGTCCTGTTCTGTTCTTGCAATCTGTCCTCCAAAAGAAGTAGATGCATCTCAGTTACTAGTTAATTGTTCTCTATTTGTCTGGTAATCTTTTCAATTACATCGTTATCTGAGCAGGGTGCTCGTTTCCTGTGATTATTTTGTTTGGATAATTTAGAATTTAACAAACTGAAAACTCTGAAAATTCTCTTGTAATTGACATACAGTACATTTTCCTTGTACAGCCTCTGCTGTTCTGTATGGTTTGTGTTCTTTTTTTGTTTGTGTTTTGCTTTCTGAGAGATAATAGTATCTCTCACCTAATATTTTCCTGTAAAACTTGTTGGGACTGAGTGTCTTTCAGATTCTTTTCGCTATCAAATGTGGTAAGATTCGCTACAATGGGTAAAAGTTATTGATTCTAACGCTTAAAGATGAGTGTAGATAGCAGGATTACTCTGGCTTCATTTTCTCTGGGGAAAATGTGCAAAATAGTTGTCATGGTATCTACTTACATTTTGATTTTCTAGATCTGTGTTGGTTGAAAACGAGTTTATCTTTGTCAGTGAAGCTGTATTGGTTACTATTCAGAGGGGGCATGGAGATGGAAAGATTCGGTGTCTTGATGTTATTAGAAGTAATGCTTTTTGTAGTATTAATCCTTAGGAAAGGATTGAATTGCCTTTACACTCTAGCTAGGAATGAGTTTGCTAACCTATATGTAAGATTCTGTTAAGGGAGTTTGTTCTATGTACTTCTTTGTGCAGTTGCCATTTTTCTTGAAAAATCACTGGCTTTCAAATCTAAGATGTTTTCTGTTAAAATATGTAAATCCAGTAGGAGGCTTATGAATAAGGGTATATGTAGGATGAGGATGTCATAATGCACAACTAAAGTAGCTGATGTTCATCTTTGTCCTTTACTAAAAAGCTCTATCTGGGCAAAATTGAGTATTAGCTATGTGTCTTTATGGCAAAGACTAGACTGAGAGGAGTGTTGCTGGCATGTCAACGAAGTGATGCCTCCCCTCTACTCAGTATTGGTGAGGCCGTACTTGTAGTACCTTGCCTAGTTCTAGGCTCTCCAGTCCAAGAGATGGATCAACATACTGGAGAAGGTCTAGCAAAGGGCCGCTAAAATGATGAAGAGGTTGGAGCACTTCTCCTGTGGGCAAATGTCTACAAGAAAGACATTGAGGTGCTGGAGCAGGTCCAGAAAAGGGCAAGAAAGCTAGTGAACGGTCTGGGGAGTAAGTCTTATGAGTAACGGCTGAGGGAAATGAGGTAGTTTAGTTTAGTCTGGAGAAGAGAAGGCTCAGGGGGTACCTTATTGCTTTGTACAACTACCTGAAAGGAGGGTGTGGTGAGGTGGGGGTCAGTCTCTTCTCCCAAGTAACAAGTGATAGGACAAGAGGTAATGGCCTCAAGCTGCGCCAGGGGAGGCTTAGATTGGGTATTAGCAAAAATTTCTTCACAGAGGGTGTGCTCAGGCATTAGAACAGATTGCCCAGGGAAGTAGTGGAATCACCGTCCCTGGAAGTGTTCAAAAAACGTACAGATGAGGCCTTTGGTGACGTGGTTTATTGGTGGTCTTGGTAGTCCTGAGGTAACAGTTGGACTTGATGATCTTAAAGGTCTTTTCCAACTTAGCTGATCCTATGATTCTGTTCTATTCTATGAAAGGCTGAGTGAGCTGGGACTGTTCAGCTAGGAGAAGGCACGGCTCAGAGGGATCTTATAAATGTCTATAAATACTTGAATCCTTGTTGAATCTCATAAGGTTCTTGTTAGCCCAAGATGTGTCCTAATACTTCGAGAGCTGTAACTGAGGTTTTTTATCAGGGTGGGCTGAGCTGTGCTGTGTTTTCTTTCTGTTATATTCTCTCCTTTACCTCATCTGTAAGTGGTTATCTTACTAATTCTGTAAAATATATTGCTTTTGTTGTTGTTAATGGTTAACATCAAGGGGTAAACCACGTCTAATTGTTGAACATGGGAAGTAGTCTTACAATCCACATATCCTTATGCAAGCATATCTGGTTAATGGCTATTCAGCATGAAAAACTGGGACAAAAGTCAGGACAAGTAATAAGTTAAACACTGACTCTGAAGACTTTGAAGAATGGGAGATAATTAAGAAGATACGAAAAACCAAAACTGTCAGACTATTGGTTAATGGACGACTGAAGGAGCAGCTCAAAACCTTGAGGAAAACAAGACTGTCATGTGTCTCATGGAGAAGAGCAAACTTATTATGGGATATTTGAGGGGGCTTGTGGGACTGCGTAAAAGTTGTTTTGGATCATCTAGCAAAAGAGCCAAAGGCAGGAAAAGGAAGCATAAGAAATGTACTGAAAAATAGATTGCGCCGAGTGCCCTATCACTGCAGTAATAACTTAATGAGGAAATCTATCTTACTAAATGCTATTCATAGTTATTTTGGTGGTTGAGAATTCTCTCTGTTCTCTGTGGTGCTTGTGATCTTCAATAGCTGGTGGGTAGCTTCAGAGGTCTGAGAGGCAGAACCCATATGTCTTGGTGCAGGATGCTGGAGAGAGCAGAAAGAGCAGTTTGGGAGTCAGCGGCTGGAGGGTCTGATGTCCATGCCAGCTTCCAAAGGGAGAGTCTGAGCTTTTGAGAGGCAGCCTCTTGGACAAGACCACAGTTTGTGGCCAGTTACGAGGGGCTCACATGCATGAGGTAAGTCAACATGTATGAACAGATTAAACAATTTCTGTAGTTGGTTTATGCGTATGTTGTTTTTGTGTGGTGATTGTTCTTGTGTTTGTGGTGGTGTTCTCGTGGCCAGCACTGTCTGCAGTAAGTGTTTGTGTCTGAGTGGTGCATGGTCAGTCTCGCTTCTGGCTGGGGCGAGGGTCAGAAGCTGGAAGCAGCATGGCTGCGATGGGCTGAGAAGGAAAACATCCCTGGGCCTTGAATCCCACCAGCTTCAGCTTCACTGTAGCAGCTTGCTGTGTGCACTTCTGATCTACTTAAAAGTACCAAACCACAGGCCTTATTGGAGGTCAAATGGAGGTCCTGCTTCCATAGTTAAGTTCTAAGGCAACAATACTGTGTTTTATAATGAAGTAGTTTTTTTTTGAAGGCTTGGATTTCTGCTCCATGAACTTGAGTCCTGGGGGAAGTGTTCTTATCTCCAAGTGTATTTTATTCAGAAATAAAATATTTGTAATAATTGCAAATGTAAATAATCAACATTTAAAAAAAGGAAATAAAAAAATTGCATGTTTTGGAGTTGGTAGTAGTTTTCCTTAATGCACATGTCCTTTTCTGTTTTGAAAAGAAAGTATTTAAACATTTGGGAAATGTCATTGCTGTTGCTGGCAATTGAGAGTTGAGATTAAGTAAAGTACTTGAAAATGATTATAAGGAGGCTCATATTAATGCTGGTATTTAGCAGCATGAAATTTGAGAATCTGACATGTTTTTAGCTCTATTCAGTAAATCTAAGAATGTAATCACTGGTACTTGAACATACAGGAAGCTGTGGCTTAAAACTTCAAAGGTTGGCAAGATTTGATTTTGCTTTTTTAAAAAAACCCAACAAACTACCCAAAAATCAATATTGTGAAATACATATAACTGAGCAAAAGTATTGCAAATACCTTTTTATTTTTAGAAGATGGATATTTTCTAAGTCTTAGCAACAAAACAAGTATTTCCAAGCACTGCCACATGTTGAGAGAATAAACTAGAGATGAGCTGTTGTAAATTGGATACTGGGGATATACCCATAGATCCAGATGAGGTCAAATGTACATGACCCATGTGGCAGAAATTTACATGAAATGCACCGTCATCGTATGCCAGCTCATTGGCAACAGTGAGCTGAAGGGATGCAGTGGTACCTGTAGTGGATGAAGTGAGTTGTCAGCTCTGGGACTTTGAAGACAATCTCACCACTTCCGTCATTTCAGCTGTGGTAAAACTCCTGTCCAAGGAGTTCAAGCAATTGAGAGGTGATCTATCCAGCTCCCCACCTGTGCAGACCTGCCTCTCAGCTATTAACAGAAGGTACTCAAGAGGGAAGATACAGGAGGTACATGCCATGGGCCACCCTATGGTTTTACCTTCAGGATCCTGTAAAAGACATGAGAAAGTGGAATGGAAAACTTGCTTCAGTTCTGAAGGGGATGGGTTCATGAATTGAAAAGGAAAACAACAGTCACAGTGATGATCCTCCCAAGAAAGTTGCTGCTCCAGTCTTCGGTAAGCAGCTTCCCAGATGGAGTAGAAGAGCTGATTTTATTCTGACTCCTATGAAAAGGAATTCTAATCCCTTTGTACAACAAGTGGAGAATCTTATGATGGCTATTAGAGGGACCCTATCTCCAGCCAGGTGGAGGAGAGGGATAATCAGGTTTACTGGACTGTGTGGGTCAGATAGCCTGGCACATCAGTCCCACACGAGTATAAGGCTCTAGTAGATACTGATGCACAATGTACCCTGATGCCATCAAGCTGTCATGGGGCAGAATCCATTTTTATTTCTGGATTGATAGGAGGATCCCAAGAGCTGACTGTACTGAAGGCTGAAATCAGCCTAACTGAGAAGGAGTGGCAAAGCACCCTTTTTTAACTGGTACAGAGGTTCCCTGAATCCTTGGCATAGACTGTCTCAGGAGAGGGTACTTCAAAGACCCAAAAAGGTACTGGTGGGCCTTTGATATTGCTGCTCTGGAGACAGAGGAAATTGAGCAGCTGTCCACCTTGCCTGGTCTCTCAGAGGATCCTTCTGTTGTGG
>WYDI02021476.1:2684-36620 GCA_009867235.2 Psittacus erithacus | reverse complement strand
TGAAAGTCAAAAACACAGCACTGCACCAGCTACTAAGAAGGAGAAAAATGACTGCTACTGCTGAACCCAGGACACTCATTTATTGTCTTACTTGGATGCAGAGTAAGTTCTTCCCATAGAAGCGGATGCTTGGCAACTTTCCTGTAATTCAAAGAGGTCAAACCCAGTCTTGGCACACTTCCACTGTATCCAGGAAGGTTACGATTGCTCTGCAGAAAAGCTGGCTAAATCTCCAGCTTTATTGAGATGATCCTCACTCTGATGCTTATGAAATGGAAACTCTTGGTGACATGAGATGGTTCAGTGCTATCTGGAATTACTTTAGGTAGAATCACAGAATCACAGAATGATTTGGGCTGGAAAGAACCTTAAGATCATGTAGTTACAGTCCTCCTGCCATGGGCAGGGACACCTCTCACTAAGCCATGTCACCCAAGGCTCTGTCCAACCTGGCTGCCTTGAACACTGACAGGGATGGAGCATTCACCACGTCCTTGGGTAATCTGTTCCAGTGTCTCACTACCCTCACAGTAAAGAACAGTGAAGAATTTCTTCCTTACATCTAACCTAAACTTCTCCATTTAAGTTTGAACCCATTACCCATTACAAAATAGTCTGAGAGATTCATACAGTTCTAGAACCTGTGCTGTGGTCCTGTTTAAATATAAAGACCTTGTGGAATTACAACATGTAAAATGGCGATGATGTATGCCATGTTTTCATTCTGAAAAGACTGCTTATTCCCTCCTATTCCTAAAATATGTGCACTTTATAGGTGTCATTTGGTTTCTTCCTGTCTACCTGTAATTTAGTAGTTACAGTAATTTTCTTTTTCTACCACTGTGTGTAGTATTCTGTTCTGGAGATACATAAAACATATATATAGGCATGCGTAAACCATATGTAAATATTTTCTTTCTCTTCCACAGCAGATTTCAGATCTTGGTATTTTTTAATGTTTCATAGTTCTGATCCTGTTTTTCCGTTAGTGAGTTTGTCCTGCTAACAGATGTGTCCCTCTGTTCCACTGTACGCTTGAATTTGTTTTTCCCTGCTGCCTCACTCTCAGAAAGGCCAATCCATCCTGTGGCAACTTTTGATCACCATGCTGTCCCTGAAGTGCTCCATCATTAATCCGTTCAACTGATATGGCTTCTTGATTTGTATTTGAACAAATCATCCTCTTGGTTTCAAAAGGTGAACTAGTTGCTCCTGTAAACTCCTAGATGTAGGGACCATGTTGCACTCCATTTGACAATAACTGGTATGGTATTGCAGAATTGTTCAATCTGGAGAAGAGGGCTGTGTGGAGACCTCATAGCAGCCTTCCAGTATCTGAAAGGGGTGTCTAAAGATGGTGGGGAGGGGCTCTTCATTAGGGATGTAGTGATAGGACAAGGGGTAACGGATTCAAACTTAAACAGGGGAAGTTTAGATTGGATATAAGGAAGAAGTTCTTTACTGTGAGGGTGGTGAGGCACTGGAATGGGCTGCCCAGGGAATTTGTGAATGCTCCATCCCTTGCGGCGTTCAAGGCCAGGCTGGAGAGAGCCTTGGGTGACATGGTTTAGTGTGAGGTGTCCCTGCCCATGGCAGGGGGTTGGAACTCAACGACCTTAAGGTCCTTTCCAGCCCTAACTATTCTGATTCTAATTTCTGGGCATAGCAAAGCAAGGGTGATAGAAGAAAGTTACATAGTTAAATATAGTTTTATAATCTTTATTACAGCAGCTGTGAAAGGTGATTAGTCAGCAACTATAAATACAACAGTCCATTTTCAGTGAGAAGCACAACCCATTTTCCCCCTGCACGTGGAGATAGTCACTATTCCAAGCTCTTCAGGTATTTTCTCTGGAGGTAATAAATGCAGCAATGAATGCATTCCAAGTTCTGTACTTCAGAACAGTGTCAAAGAGGTGCTTTAGCTAACAGGGTAACAGGCAGTTATTTTCATGAAGTAAGTGATGAGCATTAAAATTCAGTGGTACAGTGAGACATTCAAGGCCAGGCTGGATGTGTTTCTGGGCGACCTTATCTAGTGAAGGTGTCACTGCCCACGACAGGGGGGGTTGGACTAGATGACTTTTGGAGATCCCTTCTAACCCAAACTATTCTATGATTCTGTAATTCTAGCGCAAGTAACTAATAGCCTTTTCTCAGGTTCCTGGGTTCTTCTATTAATTACTGAAATTATTTCAGTTAATTACAGAAATACCATGTAAAACCCTGATAAGTGCCTTAACCCTGTTACCTGGCCCATGTGAGATAAGCGAGGGCCGGGCTGACCTGACAAACCTACTTCAGGCTCCCCTGATGCTGTACCTCACAACGCGTTGTAGCGTTAATGACTTTACCGGAGTATTTCGATGCTGTTGTAACAAATACCCTGCACTTCGCCGCCGCGGCAGCCATAGCAGCCGTTGAATCAGGGCAGCCGCCGTCCTGTCGAGGGCCCGCTTCCCGCCCGGGGGGAGGCTGGGTGTGAAGCTCGGGGCCAGTCACACCCGGTATGACCGGCAACAGTCACCGAGCCTGGCCTTACCCTCTGCTCCGAGGCCGCGCTGTGCTCGGGCCGCCGCCGCTGTTGCCCGGAACGATGGCCCGGCGGCGCGGGCGGCAGCCGGAGGGCTGGCGGCGCACCGAAGTGGCAGGAGGCGGGCCGCCGCGCTTCCGGGTTGGCGCGGCGCGGCGCGGCGGCTGGGCCTGGCTGCTGGCGAAGCGGACCTCGGGGCCGGTGGTTCTCGGCCCTCCTGGCTGCCGGGCTGGGGCTGGTCCTTCCTCACAACGCGTTCACCCGCTCTGCGGCACCGTAACCGGGCTTCTTCTCAGGCGGTGCAGGCAGCGGTGCTTTTGCTGCGGAGATCGGAGCCGCAGAGATGGAAGAGGAACCCGAAAGGACAAAGCGCTGGGAGGGAGGCTACGAGAGAACATGGTAAGCTTCCCTTTTTCCTCCTCGCCTTCTTACCGAAGTCAGAGACGGGGGATATCTCCCTTCTGCTCACTGACGGTCTGTTCTGCCTAGGGAAATTCTTAAAGAAGATGAATCTGGCTCACTGAGACCGACCATCGAGAGCATCCTCTTCAAGGCGAAGAGGAAAAGGTATGATGACCTAGGGATGTTGATCAACAGACAGCTGGACATGAGCCAGCTTGTTCCCAGAAGGAAGACCAAGAAGGCTAATGGCATCCTGGCCTGTGCCAGCAATAGCGTGGGCAGCCAGGCCAGGGCAGTGATCATCCCCCTGTACTGCACTGGTGAGGCTGCATCTCGAATCCTGTGTTCAGTTTTGGGCCCCTCACTACAAGAGAGACATTGAGGTGCTGGAGTGGGTCCAGAGAAGGGCAATAAAGCTGATGAAGGGTCTGGAACACAAGTCTGGTGAGGAACGGCTGAGGGAACTGCAGGTGTTTAATCTGGAGAAGGGAAGGCTCAGGGGGGACCTTGTAGCTCTGCAGTTGCCTGAAAGGAGGATGGAGGGAGGTGGGGATCGATGCCTTAGTCCAGGTAACAAGCGACAGACAAGAGGTAGCAGCCTCAAGCTGCACCAGGGAAGGTTTAGACTGGATATTAGGAAAAATTTATTCGCAGGATAATCAGGCATTGGAGCAGTGGTGGAGTCACTGTCTCTGGAGTGTTCACAGCCCACACAGATGAGGCGTGGTACATGGTTTAGTGGTGAACTTGGCAGTCCTAGGATAACAGCTGGACTTGACAATCTTGAAGGTCTTTTCCAACTTAGTTGATTCTATGATTCTGTGTGTTGCCATGAGCCTGCTAATGTTACTGGTTTGATCAGTTATAAAGGCTTAATTCTGAGATTGGCTCCTCTAAGTTCAGTGAGCCTTTTGGCACCCCTGCCGTGCATTTTTGTGTCCTTGCCCCTTCAGAGCTCCAGATGTGTGCTGCTTGTCAGCTGCTTATTCGTTGTGCCGGAAAAGACAGTAAAATTTGGTTTTGCCTATAACGTTAAGACTGAATGTACACAGGCTGCATAGCCCTGGTGTATGCTAGCTCATGAGGTGGGTCTTGATCTAATGAAACGTGGTGCAAAGCACTGCCACTCCAATTTACACTGCCTAGAGAAAATCCTTAAACGTTGTTTTAACATTCAAATCATGCTTTGAGCTGGGTTTTGGTTTCACAGCACCAGATTTGTGTTTCAAATTGCCAGAAAAATTGCTACATAAAATCTAGTTTTGGGGTTTTTTTTCCCGATTATGTTAAAATATTCAAATGTGGATCAAATTTTAAATGTGGTAGTAAGAAATAGTTTTTGTTTGTTTTCAGAGAGGCATGAAATCTGTTTGTAACTAAATTGCCTGGTTTTTTGGTGTAAGTAAGTATCTGTGTTTGTAATTGCTTCATGTTTGTATTGGATTTCTTCCAGACTTTTGGTTTAGGAACCATTCATTTGTTTGCATCTTACTTAAATTATTTTTTGTCTTATTAGACTCTATGAACACCATGGACAAGTTCGACTTGGAATGGTACGTAAATGTCTTAACCCTTGTCTGTCCTCAGTCCAAAACTGCTTGATTAGAGATGATATGTCTAATCTGAAATACACTTATACTGACTAAATGTGCTTGAGACCAAAACTTGTGTTTTCCGCAAGCCTTAATTTTTTTTAATTTTTGCTCATTGACAGTGTTGATCGCATAGCTCAGTATATTGAATTTCCCCTGTTTAAGGGAGGAAGTAGTTGCTTTTTTAAGTAAATGTAATAATGAACAGTTCATTTAAATGTGCTGTGTGAGTGACTATCACTGATGGTGAAAATGCAGATGCGTCACCTTTACGTGGTTATTGATGGATCAAGAGCTATGGAAGACCAAGATTTAAAACCGAACAGGCTTACTTGCACTTTGAAGGTACTTCTGTACTCAAAATTTGTTTTCTTTTACTAATCCATTGCTTCTCTGTAAACCAGTTCCATTTTGCATTTAAATGAATTAAAGTCTTCTGTGGTGTGCATATCATACATGCATAGGCTCATCTTTCTTGTTCCTACTTTTTTGTCTCTTATTTCTGTTGCTAGTCTGTAATTTACTTGTTTTTTGAATAGTAAAATCTGTGTAACATCAGTTTGATTAGTTCGCCTTTGATGAGCACTTTGGTACAGTAAAAACACTTTGTAGGGACATATTATGGTAAAACGCATTATGAAAAGTACGTGGAAATTAAACTGAAGTGTTGCAGGTAATAAGGGATGAAAAGAACAAATGTGCTTTCATTATACATCTGGATAATTTTTTTCCCTTACAGTTGTGTTTTGATGAATTCTTGTACTATGTGGTCTTCTGTTAACCACACTACACATTGAAATCCTGGGGTTTGATGATTTTTGTACAGATTAGTGCTTTTTGGTGGATAGTGAACCTCCATTTGAACCAACAGTAATCTAGAACTTTAACATATGAAGTGAATAAAGTAGGAATAAAATGGAAGGGAGGGCCCATTCCTCTCTCCTCTGCTTTTTTTCCAATTTTTTTTTTTTTTTGATGATGATTGCAAGTACCATGTTACTTAAAACGTGGAATAAAACCGTATGTAGTTTTTAATTGTCTTACCTTTTCTTTGTAGTTATTGGAGTATTTTGTTGAAGAGTACTTTGACCAAAATCCTATTAGTCAGGTATGTACAACCTACAAGAAACAAGTAACTGAAAACTATTACAAGAAAATTTATTTAGTTAAGTAATTTTGATCCATAAAGAAATATTAGGAAAAATTTACCAGAAATGTAAATCAACTTATTTTTAAACTTATTAAGTTTTGCCTCTTTTTTTTTTTCTCCTTCTCCAGCTTGGCTTAATCGTAACTAAGAGTAAAAGAGCTGAAAAAATGACGGAGCTTTCAGGTAGGGGAAGTAGTATATTTTTTATTTAAATTGGAGATGTTTTCATCAGTTGCACTGATATTCTAAGTTCTACCTGGTTGACGCTGCTGAAGGTGAAGTAGTGTTTACATAACATTTTTAATTTAAAAAAAGTTATTTATCTGACACCAGAGTCTTTATTTTAATCTGTTTTGATCTAGAATTGTTATCCTGCATGTTCGTGATCAAGCCCTACACAGATTGCAAATAAAATACATTTTGTTTCTCCTGTATTTGATTTGATTGTTAATTTTGTGTCCTATGATATCTATGTGTTCTGTGAAATCAGATTAGATGTTAATAAGCGCGGTTTCTTGATTCCTGCCTTCTGTCGCTAGCAATCTCTGTGGCTTCAGAGATGAAATGTTTTTTTTATATTCTTTATGCGCGTGCAAAACTGAAGCAACCTTATTGAGGAATTCGAGAATGCATCAATCTTTGAACAATACCTTGAAGATAACAGAGGAAACTAAACTCTCTGCTGAAATGCTTTGTAAGACTCTTCACACTCAAGCATTCAGTGATACACAGCAGGGATTTTATTCTTTTTGACTTCTCAAAGTTTCTAATAGTAGAGTGCTTGCAGAGTAAATGTCTTCCTGTTAATATGCTGGTTTACTGTTTTCTACATTCTGATCAAGAGGTTAATTTCTAAGTGAAGCAGTTACAAGTCTCAGTTTGAAAACTTATTGTACAACTACACTTCATTAAATAAATAGTTTAAATATTTCAGTTATTTTAACTTGTTATTTCAGGTGCATTGTGTTTTTCACTTACAGGTAACACAAAAAAGCACTTAAGTGCTCTGAAGAAAGCAGTGGATATGAACTGCAGTGGAGAGCCATCTCTGTATAATGCCCTAAATTTGGCCATGCAGACTTTGAAGTTAGTATATTCATGCAGGATTTTTGTTTTCTTCATTTTCCATAGTCAGTATAATGCTGATTGTGAATTTTTGGAGGGCCAGAGACAGTTATTTTTTACAAGTAGCATCTTGCATTGTGCTGACCTGAGTCTCTGAGAGGCAGCTTTATGACTTCTTAAAATACAAGCTGTTGAGGAGTTAAATATGCCAGTTTTGCAGAAGTTAAATATGCTAGTTTTGCAGAAGTTAATTTTCTAACACAAGATGCTTCTATTCAGAGGTGTGTTGCTTATAGAAAGCAACAGTATTTTAAAACTAAGTAGGTGGTTTTATGTTGTGTATGAATATGCTGATGGAAGACCCTGCAGTTATTTTTTACAAGAGGGCTAAGGTATGAGAGGGAGCAGAGTTAGAGTTAATCTTGAAGGAAAAGAAGCAGCACTGAATCACAATAATCTGGTGGGAGTTTTACCTTTAGAAAGGTAAATTTTCGGGTAGGATAGATTTAAAAAACTTTTTTCCTATATGTGGTGTGGAGTTGGGATAAACATATGTGGAAGACTTTTAACAAGTAATTATAGCTAGAAACATTGGCAAAATAAAGCCAGTAGTAAATGACATAAAAAATTATTTGAATAACTAATGGAAGAGAGTTCCATTAAGAACTAAAAAACTAGTTTAAAATAATGGATTTACACCTGTAAACTGATCAGATATTTTTATTTTAAGAAGTCAGGAAGACTTACTGCATTGGTGCTAGTTCGAAGGTGAGTTTTACCTCTGAGAGTACAGATAAGGTACTGTGATAACTTAAGCACTAGAGCAAACAGGTAATGACTACATAATCAAATACTGTATTTTAGATACTGGAAAGGTTTGGCTTTTGGAAGGTGAAATTCTGGTGCTCAGAGAAGGATTTTACCAGAGTCTTCTAATTTGTAGGGGACTTCATATCATGTCACATTCTCACTTAAGTATCTTAGAAGTCCTTGGAAACTTTAACATACAAGTAGATTAGTGTTTATAAGTAAATTAACTCTATACTTTCTTCAGGCACATGCCAGCACATACAAGCAGAGAGGTTTTGGTAGTCTTCAGCAGCCTGACTACGTGTGATCCAGCCAACATCTATGATCTGATTAAGGTACAGAAGTGAAGTTTGACTACTACATTAGACTAAGACAGTTGCAGGAGTCATTGCTGATTAATTTTAATTTAAAACTTTGAACCTTTTACTGTTTTCTGTTCTGCACATAAATTTGAGTATTCCTTCTTTTTCCATTTGCAGTGTTTAAAAGCAGTTAAGATCAGAGTGTCTGTCATCGGCCTAAGTGCTGAGGTTCGAGTTTGTACAGTACTTGCCCAAGAAACTGGTGGTATGTATCTGAAGTTCAGTAGTTATACTACTAATACAAGTTCTAAATGAAAAATCAGGTAAACTAATTTGTCATATATTCCTTCAGGCATTTTCATATTTAAGGATGAATATTCTGTTGTGCTGGCAGAAAATTTAAGGTTTTCTCAAATTTACAAAACACACTATATTTAGGTGAAATTATCAGTTGGTACCTACATCTCTAGAGAGAAGAAATACATATATTTTTAAACCTAGTGTTGCTCACATAAAGCTCTATGATGTGGAACTGTTGATATTGTTAATATCAATACTAAATTGATACTGTTAATATCGGTTACTACAGTGGTAACTCTTACATTACTACAGTGTAATGTTGGAGAAAAAGCTATGGGCTTTCATATCTAATTAAACATTCTTGTTAACCTAAACATTTTTACTAATCAAAAAACTTGTTATTTTCAGTATTGTTAACAGGACTAGTTTTTAGGAACAGGGTTAGCTAACTTATTTTTTTTTTTACTTATTTTCTGTCATCTGGAGAGTATGTTTGTATTCTTACCTGCTGATAATCTGAGAGTAAGGCATTTCTTTCTTTGTGACAGGGGCATACCACGTTATTTTAGATGAAAGTCACTATAAGGAGCTGTTGATGCATCATGTTCGTCCTCTACCTACCAGTTCAAGTTCTGAGTGCTCCCTTATTCGAATGGGTAGGATATGGTTTTGTTAAAATCCTAGCACAAGATTTGCAGGTCTTGTCCTTTTCTTTCTTTTCATCATCTGTGTTAAAGCCATAAAAATAGAAACACAGTAAAGACATTGAAAATTGATTGGGTTTTTTATTGTTTTAACATTTATTTTGCTAAATACACATAAATTTTCTTGATGTTGTTCCTGCAAAGTAGTCATCTTTTAAATAAATTTAAGAACTACATAAGGCAAATTATTCAATTCCGGTTTGAAAAAATGAAGTAGAATTATATTGCTTATTCAGTAATTGGTGTAACTGTAATACTTAGAAGTTAAGGATGAAAAATTATTTTGTTTCTCCCTCTGGGTCTTTTTTTCCCTGCAGAAGGCAACTATTGTAAGCATTATTGATGCTAAGAGACATCTGTTTGGCCATGTAATACATGTTTGTTAGGAGCACTTTTGTGTGTTCTTTCAGCAAATGAATTAGGTGCCATTTCTTTTGATGTATTTCTCAATAAATTTAAGCTTGGAGTTAAATCAGAATAGGAACTCTCATGCCACAAAATAGAGCACTGATTTCTCACTTTCATCCACCCATTTTCACAGATATGAATATATGTATTCTCATGTGTAGATTTAAATACTGAAAATATTTATTTGTTATAGGTAAAGCCTGAGCAGCAGTTGGAAACTGCTGACTGCCTGCTTGACATGAGCTGTAAAAAATAAGTAGTGGAAAGAATGGTATCTTTTACAGTATCCATAAAGGGCTGTAGTCTCATCTGTCATATACTGCACTTAGAAAGTGAATAGGCGCTTGGTGTCTGCACATAAAAAGATTTTGCCCCCAAATAGAAACTGTTGTTCAAGTAAACATTCATGCAGTGCTCTTTCTGTTTTCCTACCATTGCACATAAGTTTCTTTTTAGCTGTTCATAACAAATGGGTTCCAGTAAGCTTCAGTTAATATGAAGTCTATGAAAATATTTTTTTTCAGTTGGAGGGAATACAGTGAGGGATTTGTTGGTATATGTAGGTAGAGAAGAGTTTGATACCTAGTAAAGAGTGTATTATTTCTGTAATAATAAATGAACAAAAGAGATAGGCTTTAATGTTTAGAATAATCATTGAATTTCTCCATTGAAGTAAGAAACAGAAAGATTAGTTGCATGTTTATAGTTGGTAATGTGGGATGTTTTTCTCTTCAGGTTTTCCTCAGCATTATATTGCTTCTCTGTCTGATCAAGACGCAAAGCCATCCTTTAGCATGGTGTAAGTAGAATTAGAATGCACTTAGCTGATTACAGTTCAATAATAATCAGTCATATTTAGAAAATCTGCTTGTTAGTGAAAATATTGCAAATTAACATGAAAAAAATAGTGATGTCTTGTGACTTCTCAGTAGAAAATTTATTTCCATTTGTACATCCAGTATGTACCTATGGTTACGTCTGTAAAATATGCTTTTTAAAATTCACTGTTTCGTTTTTTTGGGTTTTTTTAAGGTAGTAAATGGCTTTTAATAGTGTTGTGCAGTGATTAGAACACAAGGGTGCTACAAGGTATCAAAGTGATTACCAATTTTTACTTGCATTTCTTGATTCAAGTATTTTTGTCGCTGTAAAGGTAATCATGAGGATGAAGGGCATTCTCTGGAATAAAGTATTTTTTACCTATTTTCTGTTGTGACTTTAGAGGGAAGTTTAAAATAGAGGCTTCATATGATTAGTGTACTGATGCTCTTCTCAGTGAATGGAATCAGTTTTCAGGGATGATAGGAGAGTCTGAATTTTCAGAAGGAAAGTGTCAGCTGTTTGTAAGAGTGTATACCAGCTTCCGTCTTAAAAGTCAGTACAGAATATTTGCATGAGTAAGGAGAAATGCTAATGCTGTCATCTTCATAACTTCATTTTATAAAGGTGCATTAGCTCCCTCATGTGGGAAAATCTGTTCTTTTTCTGTGGGAAGACATGGTTACTGATACCTTACCATTACTAGTTGCTTTCTGAAACTTCCATACACATGGAACTGTTGCATGGAAGCTACTGAAACTTTTTAAAGTATTTATTGTGAGAACTGTATAGTATTTGTACTGTGGTGTTACCTCTTAGATATTAAATTGTCTCTCTCTACTCCAGGCAACTGGAAAACAACAGTGAGCCAGGTCTTTCACTGGGTGGATATTTTTGTCCCCAGTGCAGAGCCAAATACTGTGAACTTCCTGTGGAATGCAAAATCTGTGGTGAGTAGCAAGAAAAGGTGAGCAGATGAATTAGAAGTTAATGTTGAGAAAGGTAAGGGTTAGAAAAATTCAACTACACTTAGGAATTAAAAGCCAGCTCTGCTTCAAGAAGTCTGCATTCCTGTGTCTTGAAATGTCAGCATCGTACAAAGGACTTTCAGGACTATACCTGTAACAGAAGAGCTGTATCATACTTGCTAGTATGTTATGAGCTAATAACCCTAAATCAAAGGGAGGAAGAAGGGTGATTCATATATGAATGGTAATAATTTCCTGAAGTATCCTGATTTAACAGACACACCAATTTTTCAGACTCCTTAGTGCAAGGCCATGAAGGTAGACTTTGAAGCACCCCTCTGGGAGTATGTGGGTGGGAGGCTTCAAAATTGAACTCAAGGTCAGGCTGCACAGTGACACATGAAAAGCTATAGGGTTGTAAACGGAAGCCCTTTGATCTTGCAAAAGTTAATGCAAGCAGTGGTGCCCCTGCCCTGCTTTAATGAGGGTGGGAGGGAGGATTAGCATTTTTTAGAGTATTAATGCAGTGTGAGCGACAGCTGTCCTCCTGTTAGCTTCTACAGGCATATGACTAAATCATAGGTATTACCAAGATGTGTGTATTTGGCAAGAGGATAAAATAACTTGAGCTTGGATCACCTTGTCCTAGTTTTATGTGAAGGTTTTCGTATCAGCATGAGTCGCATTTCAGCAAAGCAGTAGTGTAACTGGAGAAATCCTATGTATCAACAACAGATTCCCTACAGCTGTAGCTGTCAGCAGAGCAAGAGCTCAGAAGTTTACACTGCATATGAATGATGAAGAAGTTTGTGCCAGCCCATACCCCAGCTAACCTGTTGTCATGGTTTAACCCCAGCTGACTGCTAACCCCCACACAGCCACTCACTGCTAGTGGGATGGGCAGAGAATCAGAAGAGTAGAAGTGAAAAAACTAATGGGCTGAGATAAAGACAGGTTAGTAGGTAGAGCAAAAAACATGTGCACAAGCCAAGCAAGGTAAGGAATTAATCTACTGCTTCTCATCAGCAGCTGTCTCTAGGAAAGCAGGTCTCTGTCACATCTGACAGTTACTTGGGAAGACAGATGCCATAACTCCAAGTGTCTTCCCGCTTCCTTCTTCTTCCCCAGCTTTCTGTGCTGAGCATGACACCATATGGTGCGGAATAGCCCTGTGATCAGTTAGTGTCAGCTGGCCCAGCTGTGTCCCCTTCCCAACTCTGTGCACCGCCAGCCTCCTCAATGGTGGAGTGAGGAGCTGAAAAGGCCTTGATTCTGTGTAAGCACTGCTCAGCAGTAATGAAAACATCCCTGAATTATCAACACTGATTCCAGCACAGATCCAAAACAGAGCCTGTACCCACTATGAAGAAAATTAAGTCTACCCTAGCCAAAACAAGTAGACCTGTATTAGCTGACACAGAGCTGCGGCATGGTATCAGTGGTATTATAGCAGGGTGAAGTAGAGCTTTGTAGTTAGGCATCATTTTAACTGGTGACATGAAATAGCAGAACTGTTGTTTCCAAACAGGAGTTGTGCATTTAGATTTAAACAGATGACTCTTCTATGGTTGCATTTTGCTTATGGCATGAGGATGAAAAACTTGCTAACTTTACAACTGTGCATTGTAAATGTACTTCTAAATATTGAGCTAAACCTTTTCATTAGAAATTTGGGCTTCTTCGTATTTGGGTTTAACTCTGGAAAGGATTACAGGTTTGTATTATGGAAACTAAGAAACAATTTTATGGTTTTTAATTGTTAAATGTTCTGAACCACTGAGTAATTGAAAAATATCTTCCCCCCCCCCCCCATTTAATACAGAAAAGCTTTTCAGTAAGTCCTCTCTTGCAACAATTTTGATGTCTCTTTATTTGCAGGTCTCACATTAGTCTCTGCACCTCATCTGGCTCGGTCTTACCATCACTTGTTTCCTCTGGATGCCTTTCAGGAAGTTCCTCTGGGAGAGTATCAGGGGGAACGGTATGCAAATCATATTTGTGATAATGAGTGTACTTGTGGACCCTGTAATTTTTCGATCACGAAAGTAAGAATAGCTGGCAGTAGCTTCTTTGGTGTGGAAACAGTATTGAATGTTTGGGTGGTTTGGGGCACCTACAATAAGAAATATTTGTCGTTCCCGTAAACGGTTATCCTGTGTGTTCAGTTGAATAGATGAAATGATTGCCGTAAGTTGTTACTAAGTATGAGATGTTTCTTAAACACTTTCACACAATCATGACCTTTCTTTTCAGTTAAAATACACAATTTTGCTTTTAGGTGTTGTCAAGGCTGCCAGGGAGAAATGAAAGATCAAAATGTAAGTATGTTGAACTGCACTGGAATTCTCATTGAGGAGTGTCAGAAGTAGAGATGATCCTTTAGTACAGTCTTCTGAAGATGAGAAAAATATGTGTGGAAGTTTATCTCATGGTTAACTTCTCTGTTATAGAGTCATGCCTTTTAGACTGCGAAGACTATAAAGGTGTGGGAAGGGATTTCCTAGACAGTTGCATAAATAAGCTTCCACTCAGCCATTTGGAGGCATCTGCAGTGATTCAAGCTCAGCCCTTTGGACATACTTGCTGTTAGAAACTTTAATTCAGCTGCACTTCTGTGATGTTAGGAGTACAGTCTATTTACAGGACTATTTTTTTTATTTCTTTAATCTAAATTTGACTTGGTTTTGTATCTTTTCCACACAGGTTTACATATGTAAAGTGTGTCAGAATGTATTTTGTGTGGATTGCGATCTATTTATTCATGATTGTCTGCACTGCTGTCCTGGGTGTGTTCATGGGAACTCTGCTGCTACGTCCTCATGATACCATATCAGTGTAATTCCTGTATAAATCTGGTTTGTGTATTCAGCCATGGCTTTCAGTGAGGCACTTCAAAGCAACGAGGACATAGATGATTACAGAAGGATGAACACTGGCTTGGGAGAAAACTCTTACTAATGTGTTAATGATTTTGCTACTTTTAATATATTCTTGAATTATGTGTATCTATTTTCTTTATTCTTATCCAGAAAGCTCTGGTTTTCTGAATGTTACTCTGAGTAACATGTATATTTATAAATGTGAAAGTGATGAAACTGGCTTTATGATAATATGGCAATTCACCTTTCATTGTATGTTCAGAAGTCCTGAAAATATGTTTTATATATCCATTTATGTTCCCATAAGCTCCAGGTTTTAGTGGATGATACAGTTTTGTAGATCAAAATTATTACTTTTTTAAGTACTTAATTACTAAAAATGTTGTTGAGCAATTAATTGGAGACATTTTGATATTAATTTCAAGTAGTGTGACTATTCACCTTGGCTTTTGGTAGGGCAGTTCAAATGCAGCTGTTACAACTGCGCTGAAAACACATTTTGGTTTTCAATGGTACGACTCCCAGCCAGCTGAATTGTTACTGCTGTGTCTGTTGTTCTGTGGTGTAAGTCTCACTTTCTTGTGTGAATGTAAGATTACTGAAAGGCAGTGAATTTGCAAAGGTCTAAGACCTGAGTCAGTTCTTACACTTCCTGAAGACATTGCATAATACATGAATTTGGACATAAGTTGTTGAGAGAAGAGATAAAAAGACAAAACCATTCTGTGGTGGGGTTGAAGACACAGCTCTGGCAAGCAGTTTGAGGCTAAAAGGCACAGTGATGCTGGAGAGCACGCTGCCATGTGGAGGGAAGGGCACTTCAGAGAGGTGAGTGCCCTTGCTTTCCTTCCACTTTACACTCTCCTTGCAGGAATAAAAATACCATCTGTATTAACGATCATAACTGATTTCAACACTGGAAGTGCTGAAAATACATTAGTTAAAATATGAGTAAAAGAAATGTCTGGGTTTAGTTCTGCGTAACCTCAGCTCCTGAAGAACTTATTGCATGGGACAGACCAGGAAGCCATACATGAGGAACAGTTTTAATTCTCGATAGTGATCTAGCTTATGGAAGAAAAAATGCCATAAAGTAGCAGATCTGAAGCATTACTGGATTGAGCTGGTTCCTGGATGAAGAAACAAGAGTGGCTTAGTTTTCTTTTAAAAGTCATCAAATTTGCATGAGGAAAAGTAGATCTGGTGCCCACACTGCAGTTCATGAAAGTTCTGTTGGGTCTGCATGACAAGATTTTGGTAGCAGGGGCTACTGAGGTGGCTTCTGTGGGAAGCTGCTAGAAGCTTCCCCTGTGTCCCATAGATCAAATGCCAGATGGCTCCAACATGGAGCTGCCACTGGCCAAGGACAAGCTCATCAGCAATGGCAGGAGTACATCTAGGGTAATATAGTTAAGAAAGGGGAAAAGTTACTGCACAGAAGCAACTACAGCCAGACAAGGGTAAGAACCCATGAGAGCAGCAGCCCTGCAGGCACCCAGGTCAGTGCAGAAGGAAGGCAGGAGGTGTTCCAGGCAGTGGAGCAGAGGTTCCCCTGCAGCCTGTGGTGCAGACCATGGTGAGGCAGCTGTGTCCCTGCAGCCCATGGAGGTCCACAGTGGAGCAGATTCCACCTGCAGCCCATGGAGGACCCCACATAAGAGCAAGGGGATGCCCAAAAGAGGCTGTGACCCCATGGGCAGCCCGTGCTGGAGCAGGCTTCAGATAGGAGCTGAGGCCCCATGGAAAGAGGAGCCTGAGCTGGAGCAGGCTTGCTGCAGGACTTGTAACCTCACCGGGACCCAGGCTGGAGCTGCCTGCTCCTGAAAGGCTGCATCCCGTGGAAGGGATCTGCGCCGAGTAGGGTAAGAGCATGAAGAGTCCTCCCATGAGAAGGAAGAAGTGGCAGAAACGATGTGTGATGAACTCACCACAACCCCCATTCTATGAGCTCTGAAAGAGCAGAAGGTAGAGAAATTTGGGAGTAAAGTAGAGCTCAGGAAGAAGGGAAGGGTGAGGGGCAGGTGTTTTTAAGACGTAGGTCTATTCCTTATTATCCTGCTTTAGTTTGTTGGGTAATAAAACTAATTTCCCTAAGTCAGGCCTGTTTTGCCCAAGACAGTACTTGTTGGATGATCTCTCCCTGTCCTTAACCTTGACTCAGAAGCCTTTATTATTTTTTTTTCTCCCTTGTCCAGCTGAGGAGGGGAGTAACAGAGCTGCTTTTGTGGGCAGGCGGCTCCCAGCCAAGGTCACCCCACCACAGTAACTCTGCAAAATATAATAGAACTTGAAGACTTTTTTTATTTTTGTAGCACTTTCTGCCTTGGGATTTGAAAGCAACTAAATTGTGGAGCACACATTTTCTTGTGGGAAAGGAATGCAGTTTTTATAGCCCGTGAAAAAACAACCAGTTGTAGATTCTGGATTTAGAATCACTCCCTTAAAAAACCAGTTTGGTAAATGTTGAATCAGTTACTTGAGAAAACACAGCCCTTTGGAGGTGGGGGAGCAGAATTTGACTGTAGGGAGCTGTAGACATCTGCTGCATTCAGAACCATGACAGTAAAGTATATCCTACAGTTGGCTTACTGCAGTGCTAGCAGCAAGATGTTATTACTTCTCCAAGATAAGCTGTATTTGAGGCGGCTAGTGTCAGTAAACCCACTTTATTGAAGTACTGACAGTATTTTAGTTGATAAAAATTACATTCCTTTTCATTAAGGACCATGAAATTCCTGCTTGTCACTACTTACGTTGGAAACAGTTGACATTTTAAAGTTTTTTGACTGCAGTAAAACAACTGCTTGCTTAGTTACTGCAGCTCCCTTCTGCAGCAGAAGGTAAAGGTGTTTCTGAGCCTTGTGGCTTACGTACCTGCAGTGTTCAATCATCTACTCCCAAACAGTGGCTGCCTGCCTGCAGGTGTTGACCCCAGCTGTGGAGAAAGCATCTCTGCAGGGCAGCTACTGGCAACCAGCTTTGCAGTAACGAACAGCGATCATCCTTTGCTGGCAAATGGCAGCATGTTGTTTTGTTTGCAGCAAACTGCCCCAACCCAGCATGCTGAGCATTGCCACAGAACTGCAGAGGAGCTGGTGGGAGGGAAAAAGCCAAGTCCAAGTTTGTGGGACTGCGGGAAGCTAGTGGACAGGTTTTGTGCAGGACATGGTGCTGTGGGAGACGTTCACAGCTCCTCTTGGGCTGGGTTTTCAGGCACCTTGAGCATATACACTAAGAAGGACAAAGCAGTTATTTGCTAACTCATGCAAAAAGTAAATGGGATGTTACGAGCTCTGAGGCTCAGCATTAGCATGCCTACACACCACTCAAGCAAAGGGTGTTAGCTGTGGCCACCCTGCGTGTTCTGCCTGCATCTTCCCTCTGTCTGCTGTGGTGTGAGCCAAGGTTATGCATCAGTGTCTTATCAGAGCTGGGCCTTGGATCTTTTACAGGCACACAGCAAAACTCTGGGATGGAAGGATACAGGGAGGAGAGAGAGAGACCGAGGAGCATTATGGCATTAAATAAATTACTGTCCAGAGTTTTGGCTGCAGCCTCTGTTCTATAAGAGTTAAGGTTTTCTAGGGCTGAAATCTATCTGGTCCACACTTACCATTACCTTCCCACAGTCTGCTTTTTCTAACTTGCTTTTAGTAACGGTACTTGGGAAAAGGCCACAAAGCAAAACCTTCTGGTATATTTTCTGCTGTTCATCTGATACACATCTGTCTACAGAAGCTAAAAATAAAAGCCACTCCAAAACAAAACAAATCTCTAAATTCAAAGTTTGAAAAGTAAAACTATCCACAAGCATTTGAAATAAAATAATATATAATGAGCCTCTCTGAATCCAGCTGTCATATGTCACATTCAGGATTCAGAGCACAGCTGTAAGATACCTCTTTCGACATCATGGTATACTGTTTTCCAGGCCACTGCTACCAGTGGCCACTGTAACATATACTGCTGCTACAGCTGTCTCTTAAGAGTATATTGTAATCACTAGTTCTGGTGTTGTCATTCACATAAAAAGTCCAGGGAATACAAGACCTGTTAAAATGACAGATAAATGAAATCTATCACATGGGGTTAAAAGACTTAAAATCTATCATGGTAAAAAGACAGAAAATTGTTTCAGGAAAGTAAAAAATAGTTTATTGCTACAGTGCTCTCTAAATACATTTGACTAGAGGTCTTTAAGAAATAGGTAATTTCAGTGCACACAATTACTAGTCTCAAATTATTTGTTCATTTGCTATCAGAGACAGTTCACTGTTAACAAAATGTTAATTCCTTGAAAAAAATCTGATCTTCACCATCAACCACTTGTGAATAAGCAACAGACATTTCTTAGTAGGAAAGATCTGTACCTGGCTGAATGAATTACTCAACTGCAAAGAAATTAGATATTGCTTTGGAAAAGAGAAGTCCCCAAGACAATATAGCTTTGTTCTATAAGGAACTGAACAATACCCTGTAGAATTCCAAACACAGGATTTCAAGTAAAAGCTCAAGCACTGAAGTAGCGAGAACAGGATCACTTCACAGTATCAAACTGAAATGTTGATCTTGTCGTGAAAAGAAATTCAGCTACACATCCTGCAATCTCACTGTATGAAGAAGGAGTTGCTTCTGAACACATGCACATAGATGAGAAGACTGCATTTCACATAACCTTTTATTTTCAAAGTAGCCCATAAACAAATAAGGTGAACTCTTGGTAATCTGAGTAAGCCATGCTGTCAATCCTGATGTAGAGGCATGCTGTAGTTAAACCTCTTATTACAGAAATAAAATACTTGCCTCCATTCTAGCCAAGACGGCTGCTATTCCATGGCTGATAAGCAAAGAAGGGATTAATACTGGATAAAGTGGTCTTCGTAGAGATGTAAGAGTGGGTGGAAGTCTCAAGGCTCACAGTTTTTCCACAGAATTCAGGACTTGTTGAGAGCTTGCAAAATGAACTGTAGTTTCAGACTGGTCAAGCCACACTGTATCTTCATTTAGCCCAAGAGGAAGATACTTCCAACTCCTCAAAACAATCACAGATATTCAGTTTTTCGCATGTGTTTGTCGCTCCAGCGCTGCTTCCATTCGACTTTGTTTTAAACCCTACAGGTAATAATTTAGCAAAATCTTGGTTTTACTAATATGGAAATAAAAGCTGTAGCCATAGAACAACACATTTTTATTTTTTTTTTACAATATTCTTTTAGCCCTTTACAAATCAAGAATAGCTTTGTACTCTTTGGGGAAATCATAATGAGTGGTTTTAAAAGGACAAAAGCCAAACTACGTGTCTTCTTTATAATTAGTGGCTCTGCAGTGTAATTTCAATCTACAACTGTATGTAATCTGAAAAAACAAATTCCAAACCTAGTCCTTCAAAGACAACCTATGGCACCAAATCTCCCCTTTCCAATTCCCCCAATGCAAACAGTCTAACTCCTTCTGTAATATCTTTTTAAGTGTACAAAGGAAATAGAAATCAACACTCCATGCCACAGATTTTTCACAACTACACTGACAGCTCCTGCTGCACCTTCACAGCCACCTGAAACAATTACTGAGGAACAATCAGCAAAATTCATAGAACAGAATCACAGAATAGTTTGGGGCGGATGCCAAATCTGATCAAAAATGTGATGCCACCACTGACAAATACATAGAATACCGATGAATAATAAACATATTCAGATTTACTCGACCTGTCAGCAAAGACAGAACTGCTTGGTTTAGAATGGCTATAAAAGTACCTAATGGGACCATTCAGCAAAGCAAAGAACTAAACCATCACCTGTGCATATATGCTGGGTCATGTGACTTATACTCAAGCACAAGAATACGTATACAATATAGAATAGCCTTAAATACAGCTATCATAAATTAGAGATCTAAAAAGCAGTCTAACTTACTGCTGAAAGCAGCAGCAACACAAAAGCAAAATTACAGAGGCACATACCAGGTAATACCCAGTGTGATAACCACTCATATACCAAGCTATCAACATGCTCCCCAGTGCTTCATCATCCTCAGAATCCAGCCTCATAGGTGGTGGAGGAGGAATCAACTAAGAAATAAAAAAAGGAAATATCTGTGTTTCAGTAGGGCATATCCTAGATTGAACAGCAACCAATTCTAGATTGAGGACCAAAGTATAAAACTGAAAAACATGAGCATATACTCAATGCATTTGCTGAAAAGGAGTTAAATAAGATCATCTTTTCTCAAAGAAACAAGCAAACAAAAAAAAGTAAATTCAAAGCCTGGGAGAAACAGGATTCCTGTAGGATGACTGCACACAATCATTTTTATTCTCTGGCACTTTCTTCCTCACTCTCCTGTGACTTACCGGTGGTCCTGCTGGGAAGGGTATGGGCCAGCAAGACAGAAACGATGGAGGTGCCCTGAACTTTGATCCAGACTACAGTGAAAGAATTAAATATTGCAGATTGAAAAGAAATTTTAGGCATTACGACTTCATAAGAGAGTTCTTTGAAGCAATTCACATACCTTAAAGTAAAGACACATCCAACCCCATCCCAGGAATTTAATGAAACTACAGTGACTACACAGACTAGCTACTTCTGTGGAGCACTCCATGACTGGAAAAGTAAAACTGAACATTACATGTGTTACTGCAGTAAGCACTGCTGAAACACGATCCTGGTCCATACAAGCATTTAAGAAAGTTTTCTAAACAGAAATCAATAGTTGCACTTGCAAATGAAAAAGATGTTCGCCCACAGGCAGACAGGCAATTTCTGTGCTCCTGTCTGGCTGGGGACATATGCTGAATAAATTCCATTATGCTTGTGAGTATCTTTAAAATGAGCTTAGTTACAAATCTATTGATGTGAAAGAAAAAAAGATGGAAGAAAACCTTATAAAAAAAGATTCTGCACAAACAGTAACATTTAGAAGACATAATGCTGTGTTCAAGTGCACTATCATTTAGACTTCTATACAACAGGAAAACTGAAGAGTGTATTAATACCATAGTGCTCATAATTCACTCGACAAGCTGTAGCTGAGAGCTCCTATGACATCTGGACACCACTTTGCTGCCTTCAGTGCCCTGTGTGGTGAGACATACCAACTGGCTAGAAAAAATGCAATTTTAAAACATCAACAGTGCTATTATTAGCAGCACTATCATAGCCCAAGAGATAAAATTCCTCCTAAAAGTTACAAGGCACTCGTAAAGCAGGCGTTAGCTAGGGAGAAGACTTTTCTCACTAGACAGCAGCACTGCAAAAGCAGCTAGATTACTGTGAAGCGACATACCGACAGTACCAACATGCATATCTGTGTATCCATTCACAAAATGCTGTTATTTGGTTTCTAGAAAATAATGAATCTCATCCTGTTGTCTCAGAACCTATAGTACTAATACTGGGCTTAACTGTGGTATATGAACTATTAAGGATGAGATTACCCTTCCCAGGCTTGGGACTCCTGGTGGTATGGGAAAATGCAGGTTTTGAGGGAAGAATCTTCCTTTCATGAAGCTGTTTTTCTTGCCAGGTGACTGAGATCTTTCACTTCCATCTGTTGAATATGGAGTCTCATTCTCATTCTAGAAGGCAAAGGCATTCTTATGAGATGCATTAAAGAGGATTGCTTGCACTACTGCAAGCAATTTTAGTGCAAAAAAGCTTGGGAAGCCCCATTCCATCCTTCTGTCTCTGTAGCCCTCCCAGTCCTACACAGGAAAGATCTTACAACCTCAGAATCTTATCTGCTCACCACTTTATCTGTTAGCTTTCACTTGAGAATTTCTTGCTGGCCCCTCCCTTTCTTCCACGCTGAGATTAAGTAAGGGAATGTTTTCATTCCCTTCATCAGCTTGTGTCCATTCACAATGGAATCGGGTATCGATTCTCACTCCAGACACCGCAGTGGTACCAGAAATGCTTAGGAAGTTGCTTCTCCCACTTTCTCTTTTCTTTTCAGAACAGCAAGTGTCCCTTACCTCCCCAGAACTTCCCATCCCATTTACTATTTCATCGCTGGCTGGAGGAAGTAGATCAGTCAGGCTCTGCTCCTCCTGGTTTCCATATCCCGTGTAAGTAACAACACACGTGCCTCTCTTGTGATTGATGGAGGCAATAGTTGCTAGGTACACATTACCATCCTCAGACCAAACAGCATTACAGCTGTCACCAACTTTCCACTGCAACAGAAGCGAGAGAGGCGAGTAAATACCTACACCAATGATCAGAGAGAAAGATTCCTTTTCCTAAACTGCTTTTTGTCCCAGCCACCAGAAAGATGACTCCCATCCACGGTTTTTTTTTTCCTTTGTATTAGTGAAATTGCTCAGTGTAACCTGTAAGTAAAATTTCAAACGCTATCAACCCTACCACGGAACATTACTCTCAAGGTTACACAAGCAGCTACTAGTAGGCACCACAGAAAAACGCAACAGCAGAAGCACCGCAAACATTCACAGACGAGACGACCTGTTTCGAAGGCACCACGTTGGTCCTCCTTCTATTTTTGTTCTTTTTATTGTTCTTTCTCTTCATCCCCTGGCGGTGCTCCTGTTTGCCCGAAAGCTCCGAACACTCCTCGTTCTTTAAGGCGCTCTTCGGGAACATAAAGGAGGAACATGATAAGCGACCACCCACTAGCCCGAGCCAGCGGCGCTCACACCGCCCCCCTTACCTTGAAAGAGACTACAGCCTTATCATACGCCTTGATGAGGGCCGCATCATCCCATACATCCGAATCGTCGCTCTGGAGAAGCCACAGACCGCTTTAACGCGCTCCGAGCCCCGCTCCCGCCCTTCGGACCCGCCCTTGCCCGCGCGACGCCCACCTGCCCGGTGCCGCGCTTGAACAGAACCCGCTCCGCCATAGCTGGGCCCTCGCCACGCTACTGCTCGTCACTTCCGGCGCGCAGCCAACCCGCCACGCCGCAAGCAGCGTCGGGCGTCAGCTGCGGGCGTAGCGGTGGCGGGCGGGGCCGGCGACTCCGCTGTGTCCCACCGCACTGTACGGAGCGGCGCGCTTGGCCCGCGCAGCCTGGCGCAGCCGAGGGCGGGAGCGTGGCCGCGGCAGCTCGAAGCAGTCAAAGGAACCTGCTGGCTTCCTACCAGCTGCCAGAACTGGTAGCCTACTCAGCGCCCCCGCAGCCGCTTGCTCACCTTCCTCTTACTCTCCTGCCGGTGGGATGGGGAGGAGAATCAAAAGAATGTAACTCCCACGGGTTGAGATAAGAACAGTCCAGTAACTAAGGTATAACACAAACCACTGCTGCTACTAATAGTAAGGTAAGTAGTAAGGAGAGAGAATATAAAACTAAAAAAGGAAAATAAAAAACAATAAATAATACTAAAATAATAAACAATAAACACAAGTGACACACAATACAACTGCTCCATCTGCTAACAGATACTCAGCCAGACCTGAGCAACAATCTGGGCCTTTCAGGTGACTACCCCCAGTTTATACACTGGGCATGACATGCTGTGGTATGGAATACCTCTGGCTAGTTTGGGTCATGTGTCCTGTCTCTGCTTCCTCCCAGCTTTTTGTGCCTCTCCTCATGGGCAGAGCATTGACACTGAAAAGTCTATCAGGGTAAGCGCTACTCAACAATAAATAAAACATTGAGGTGTTATAAGCATTGTCCTCAGACTGAAGCCAAAACAAAGCCCTGCACCAGCTACTAGGAAGGAGTAAAATTAACTGTTACAGCTAAACCCAGGGCACACATATTCCTTCAAAACATACTGCAGTGGAAGCCGCACACAAGCTAAGGCATCCACCTCTGTGTTCCCAGAGAGGTCACACTTTACCTCAGTCAGCACACAATCGTGTGCTCTCATGCCAGTTTGGTGCTTTAGGCTACATTAAACAGCATTTTTAAATCATCTTAGTGACATAGCAACTTCAAGATCCATTAATTTGCAACTCATTAACTTCAAGGCTGCAGCTTCACTGACGCCAGCATCAGCAGTAGGTTCAGTTACATACACTGATGAAGTCTGCAACACACTATTTTCTATAATGCAGACTTACCACTGCATATTACATTGCTTATAATATCCATTTCTTATATTACAAATTTTATTTATACCTCTATTTATACTTATATTGCATTTCTCCACAATTCCATCAGTTCTCTGTGTTCTTGGTAGCTTCTTAGAAATCAACTGATTATCAAGCATGACCACTTCAGATCAGACAGTATTTCATGCAACATTTTATTGCAAAAATAATTTAGGATGAGATTTACAGTTAGACCTCTGTAGGGTTAAGCACATTTTACAAGTGTTTTCAATTCTGAATGAAGCTGTACTTCAAGAATTAAGACAAGAAAATCTGGTCTAACTGTAAATACAGAAGTTCATTGTCACTGGAACCACTAAGTGAAACCAACACAGCAAAAGCTGAAGTACTATTGCTTGGTATTTCTGTTTATATGCATGCAGAGAGTGTAGTGACTTTTCAAAGAGCACTCTAGACAACTAAGTCTACACTAACCAGAGAATACTCTAAACTAATGCTAGCTGAGCAACTCCGCAAGATGTGATTTTAATCATTTAATGGCTGGACACTTCTGTGAATGATCTTCCAGGCCCTTCTCTTCACTGGTGCACTCCCTCCAGGCAGCTCATTTTGCTCCTGCCTGCAGAGATTTCCTTTCATTAGCCGCTTTTTGTTTTTGCTGCATAATTTCAGAGTCTCTGTGAAGAAAGAAAGCTGTATGTCAGATCCTGGCTCACTGTGTTTCTAAGCAGGGCCTCCTGCATCTTGCTTTTAGCAACACTCATTTTAAGAATGGGAGAAACTCCTCAGCACCCTTGGTTTGCCCTTTTTTTTTTTTTCTCCCTTCTTTCAGTACAGTACTCCATGAGGTAACAAGTTATTAGTATACCTTATATAATTATTTTGGTTTTAAATCTTTTGGCTTTAGAAGTAAAGGACACAATGGATCAAACATTTTCAAGAAAGTATTACACAACCATTCCCTGTTCATTCCAGGCAAAAGCTGCTCAAAAGAAAGAAAAGCTTTACAGTTAAAAAAAAAAAGTATTTAACAACAGATGCAGTAAAATCCAAATTCACAGTTTATGCTGTGACGTGAATGGACTGTGAATCAAAATAAAGTACTTAAATGCTGTTTCAGCAAAGACTGGATTCTTTCTGACACATTTTCCCCTCAACTTTATTATACCTCACCTCTGTTTTCTCTGAGAAGCAGACAAGCTATCCTCTTTCCTCTTCCCTTTATGGATTTCCTGAGTCTTCTTCAGGTTTTTTTGGCGGGCAAGCTCACGCTGGTTTCCACCTGCAGGATAATACACAGTTTATATAGGTACTACCACTTTATTTACACAGTTTGCTATGGGCCAAGGGGACAAAGAATGTGTATTCAAGGAGAACAGAAAGTAACAATGTAGCAAGAAGTGGTAGCACAGAAACATGTTTATATATCTAGTTAAAAATAGTTGCTTAAGCTAAGAGGCGTGGACAGTAATATGACTGGCTGAAAGGCACGTGATCAGTAAGGTCATTGGCTGGAGAAGCGCACCATGTGTACATGAAGAAGGAACCTTGTTTCCTAACGGAAAAGTAGGGACCGAGCTAACTGCCACTAACAGCTAGGCAGAGTACTATAAAAGTCTGTTAAGATCACTCAATAAACGTCTTTAGCTGCACCACAACTGAAGTCTGTGCCTCAAACGCCACAGTTTGCCTGTGAAGAAGTGGTAAGGTTGGCTCTATCTGCAGAGCTAGTATGGCAGTATCTTCTGTAGTTGGCAGTGTCTTCCACCAGTCTCCCCCTTCCAATGCACAACAGGAAGATAAAAGCTTGTTAGTTCACGTTTACACTTCTATAGGTTATGTGCAAGAGATCACCAAGATTCATTTCAACATTCTTTCCAGTAACGCAATGCACTTCTCATAAAAGACTGAAAATGGACCATCTCATCAATAACCTGGGCAAAATTACAACAGTAACTTTTGCTGTTGTACGAACATGATCACATTTTCCTATGCTCAAAAATGAAAGCTCCACCTCCCCATAATTTGGGTTGTTCCTCTTTTTCTCTCCAGTCTTACGACTATGTATGCCATCTTTGAATCTCAAAGAGAGATCTCTACAATCTTCATGTGCTTGTAATTTCAAGTATACCGAAACAGTTTAGGACAAGGTCAATTTTCAACAGCAATCTCTTGATACAATTCACCACTTTGTATTCATCCCATTTGTGAGCCAATAAAGGTACCTATTATGTCAACATGTAGGCAAGAGCAACCCCGCAAAAGTACGTGTTTTGTGCATTCTTCACACCTGTACATGTACTGTATGGCAAGAGGTACCAGAAGCCCAAATGAAAATAGCATATTATGACTGCTGCTGACCAAGGGCTGCTCCTGCCATGGAAAATAACCTTCACATGTGACAGGACATCAAGTACTATCTTTTGAAAAAGCTAGGATGGAACAGGAGTTCTCTTTCTCACTACCATTGAGTGCGACCCTGTCTCCACATTCCAGGTAGAAGGGCCACTATTCATTCATAAAGTAAATCACCTTGCTATCTCTGGCAAGAATTGAGTTGATTAGAACTTGGTGACTCATGAGCAGATGATACATTCCAGGCTATAAATGGTTGTTCAGCTTTGTGGTGTTCAGGAGGCAGGAATGTCTATAAACAAGTTAGCAGCAATGAAATAGCTCTTTGCTGGTGCTTAAAGAAATTAGGTATCTTCTTCGACCATGAAGAAATGGGGGCAAGCAGTCAAACCACACTGCTATAGCCAGAATTCACATAGCAGTTATCCTCATATACCTTCTTCCTTTCCAAGCCAGCATTGTGCCTGGTGTCTGCAGTTACCCCATACACATCATGGTTTAAACCTAGCTAGTAACTCAGCAACACACAGCCACTCACCCATCTCCTCCTTCCCTCCTCTCCCTCCAGGTGAGATGGGGAAGAGAACTGAAAGAATGTAAACCCCATGGGTGAAGGTAAGAACAGTTCAGTAACTAAGGTATAATACAAAACTACTATTACTAATAAGGGAAACAAGGGAAGAGAATATAAACCTTAAAAGGGGAGGGACAAAAAAACCCAATAACCAGCAGTGCTGCACAATACAATTGCTCACTGCCCATCGACTGATACTCAGCCTGACCTGAGCAGCGATCTGTCCTTCCAGGTAACCCCCCCCAGTTCATATACTGGGCATGACATGCTGTATTATGGAATACCCCTTTGGCTAGTTTGGGTCAGGTGGCCTGTCTCTTCTCTCTCTTGGCTTCTTGTGCTTCTCCTCATTGGCAGAGCATGAGCCTGAAAAGCCCCTGATCAAGCTAAGTGCTGCTCAGCAACAACTAAAACATGAGTATCTTACCAGCACTGTTATCAGACTGAAGCTGAAACACAGCACTGCACCAGTTACTAGGAAAGAGAAAAATAACTGTTACAGCTGAACCCAGGACAACATGGTAAGACTATAAACTTCAGAACCAAACTGAATGTCATCACTGAAAAGCTTGGCTGCCGCTTACAAAACAGAGGAGGTGGAAAAATAGATGAATACAGTATGCACACAAGGAATCCAGGCTCAAACACCTACTTGAAAAAGACTACTTTTATCACCCCTGCTTCCAAGTAAACATTGCCAAGAACTGTTTGGCCCCGGTACTCCACCTGGGATGCTGAATGAGCATCCCTAGCTGCAAGGAAGATGGTGCCATTTTCTACGTTCTGTAACACCAACCTGAATCTTCCATGAAGTTTGGTCCAGTCCTGACAGAACGCAATTCTACTTTCTCTAATGTGAAATTCAGGCATGATCTGCCACGTAAAGGCCAGTACACCCTTTCTGCCTGTACCTATGTTTGAGCATCCCCACCTATGCCTGCCTCTGCAAGACATACGCCTTAGTTCAACCCGTCTGTGCTCCTCCAACTTCAAGATTCAGCTGTTCTTGAAGAGAAGGATAAGCATAAGACCTCTGAATAGCACTGGAACAAGCAGTGATCATCTCTACTGTGAGGAAGTGAAAGAGAATAGCAGCAAGAATTGACTACTGAGGTCATCATGCCTAGAATTTTTTTCTGAGCAGCAAATGACTAATCATATGTTAGAACTTAAAGCAGAAGAGTCCCTGCCACTGTGTCCCAAAAACAGAAAGCAAAAATAAATAGAACTGTTTGAAAAAAGAACAATTAATGGAAGACTAGTGACATAAACCCTCTCTAATTCATCTAATCACCCCAACTTCATAAATTTATTAATTTTCAGGTACTCTGAAATTTGGCAGTGCACAAGTACCATGAATTTATGAACTGAGAAGCACAATAATTAGTTGTTAATGAGCACTTAACCTATTTTACTAAATGTCTATTTGAAATCACAGGGTCTAATCCCGGTTTGATTGACAACAAAGAGCTAAACTCCAGAAATACATACTAAAGCTATGGCTAGACTGCATGGTAGCACACCACAACTTCTACATCTCTAGTACTGCAGATACTGTATTAAAGTAGGTCCTCCAAAAGTTAGATGTTATCATCCTGCTATGCTCGGGTGCGGGATGCTGTGCCTCTTTTTAGCCTTCAGCCATGTGTATTTTAGCATCATTCAGAGCAGAGGGGAAAATATCAACAGAAGATGTAAATCTGCCTCTTTCTCACATTCAAGGTTTGAGCTGTACACAAACTACTTCTGATCCAAGTCTTTATCTGCTCTTCCAGCAGTACAGTGGCATTTTGAAGTGTAAAAGCACCTCCTCAGTTAAACACAGGCAGTTTCTGTATTGCCAGTACAGTAATACAGAAGCCGTATCAGCCACCCCACCAGTTAGGGGAACCAGAACATTTTATGTCTGGTTCACAATTCTCCGCCATTTCAAAGTAGATATACCAACATTACCTTTGAAGAAGGTGATGATTAGCAAAACCTGTTGCCTTTTCAATAACAACCACTACCATTTAAGCAACGCAGTATTAAATACTCCGCAGTGACACAAAAGCTCTTTTTCTACAGACTGGGCAGCAGCCAGGACTGAAACTGCATGTTGCTGTTGCGCTAGCATATCACTACTCCTCCTCCCCACCATCCAACAGAGCCACGACAGGGTCTGGGGCGAGGAGGCGCTTGCTCCAAGCCTGGGCCGGCGGCAAGATATGGGCAGTCTCAGCCCCAGCGGCCACACACTCGCCGAGGGAAGGCTACTGCCACAAGGCCCGACAGCACGCCGCGGTTAACCTCCGGACCAAACGCAGGGCTTCCCCCGGCGCGGTGCCCAGGCCGCGCTTCTCCCCAAAGGCCCCACTGCCCGCTCCACCCCACTCCCCGACGGGGCCCAGAGGAGCCGCCTTGAGGCCGGCGGCACTCACGGGTCATGGCGAGACACTCGGGCAGCGCAGCGCCGCTACCACCGAAGCGCTCACAAACACCGCCCAGGCAGCCAAAATCTCGGCCTCTCCGCCGCTCCTTATAAAGCGTCGCTTATCCCTGACGTCATCGTGGTGCGCGGAAGGCGGTACGCCGCCAGACGATTTGGCCAATCAGCGGGCTGCTCGCTAATGGGGGCGTGGCCGACGGCGGGAAGTGGGATGTGAGGGCCCCGGTTACCCCGTCCGGCCGGGCCGCGGGGAGAGCGTTTGTACCGTGTCCGGAATACCCGGCGTGACAGCGCGGGGCTGTCGATCTAAAATACTCCGACTTGTTTTACCCTTTTATGGAAATCCGTTAGTTAAGGACATTGGAATGCGTGCTCAGTCCTGCCAAGGAACTGTATATTCTTGTTTGGGATAATTTACGACCCTGAGAGGCTCCTCTAGCTGTTTACTTTCACAGTTGTTTACCTGTTTCCCAGGTCTTACAGGCTGGCGGAAGGCCCACACTAGTTTGACAGAAAATACAGGGTTCTCTTGTTGCATGCCTTCCTTACAGAATCATAGAACCAACTAGGATGGAAAAGCCCTTTCAGACCATCAAGTCCAATCATCACCTCAGGACTACTAAGACCACCACTAAACCATCTCACGGGGGGCCTCACCTACATGGTTTCTGAATGCTTCCAGGGACAGTGACTTCACCACTTCCCTGGTCAGCCTGTTCCAATGCCTGATCAACCTCTCTGTGAAGAAATCTTTCATAATAGCCAATCTAAACCTCCCCTGGTGCAGCTTGAGGCCATTGCCTCTTGTCCTATCGCTTGTTACTCGGGAGAAAAGACCAACCCCACCTCACTACAACCTCCTTTCAAGCAGCTGCAGACAGCGGTAAGGTCCCCCCTGAAACTTCTCCAGCCTAACTTCCCCCCAGTTTCCTCAGCTGTTCCTCATCAGACTTGTGGTCCAGACCCTTCACCAGCTTTGAGGCCCTTCTCTGGACCTGCTCCAGCACCTCAATGTCTCTCTTGTAGTGAGGGGCCCAGAACTAAGCACAGGATTCAAGGCGCGGCTTCAGTAGTGTGAAGAGTCCTTTAAGTCTTGTCCATGACTCTCTCGCTATACACAGTAACATACTTTATTCTGTATCAAGGTGGATAAAAGAATCGCTGCAGCAGATCATCTGTTAAAATCACCATAGAAAGTTAAAAACGACAACACAAAAACGCAAAACGAAATAAAACAAAAAACCCCCAAGCCGCCCCTTCGCTGCTTTCTCGGGCAGCCCCTGCCTCTCCAAGCCCTATAGGCCGAGAACAAACCCAACCTCTTCTCCGCTCGAGGGCGCTTTGACCAGCACCGCTCAACTCCTCCCACTGAAAACCCCTTCCCAGCCGCAGGAACCCGCCTTGCGCGTTTCAAAGGGGCCACAGTCATCACAACTAACGCCTGGAAAGCTGTTTACCAGACGTTTCTAACGGGAAACGAAGCTTAGATCCGCGTACGCCCCGCCAGCACCCTCGCCCCCCACTCCCCGCGGGCTCTCCACGCGGCCCCACCCCTCCGCTTCCTGCCGCCGCGCGATGATGACGCTCCGGGCGCGCCGGGCGACATGCCGTGAGGCGGCGGAGCTAGCGGCGTTACCGGGCCGCGCGCTGCTTACGCCACCGCCATCGCCATGTTCCGCCGGGCCCGGCTGAATGTGCGGCCCAACGTGCGACCCGGGGTCAGGAGCGCCGGCAGCGCCGCCGGCAGCGCGGCAGACACGGAGCCTCATGGCTCGGGCTCCCCGGTGGCTGCCGGAACAGAAGCTGCGGCGGAAGCCGTGGCCGAGCCCCCGCCAGCCGCGCCGCGGGTCGAGTGGTGAGTGAAACCGAGGCCCGCGGTAGCTCGGAGGTGGGGTTGGGCCGTGCCGCGCCGTTTGGTTCCTCGGCGGGTCTGGTCTGGGTCGCTGCCGCAGCCGCTCTGCGAATCCCCGGAAGCGGGACGGGTCTGGGGAGGAGGAGGACCCTGCCGCGGTGCCCTTGGGATGTAGCGGTGGCTATCTTTCTGACAACGCTCGTAGTCGCGATTCATCACCTCCGAGTAACACCTGCCTTGGTTTGGCGTTGCCTCTCCTTGAAAACTGCTGAAATAGAGGTGCAGCACTGCGCCCTGTTTGGTGGCTGGTGACGGCAATCGGACAACAACTTCTGGGTGTCTGATGCATTTGCAACCTAAGCAAAACCTGGGTTTCTTTACTGCAGTTCCGCTGCAGGTGCTTGAAATAATATATAAGTTAAGACTGTAAATGAGGGGATTAGTGTGTTCCAGTACTCATTTTTAATGGCAGTGCAGTAGCTGGGAGCTCCAGTTTGTTGTGTACAGCAAAAAAAAAAAAAATGTACTCCATAACTGAATGACTTTGGTTTTGCATCCTTACAGCGCTTCCTGTTTTGCCTTCACTCCTTCATGCATTAGTAAGGGAGAGCTCTCTGCCTTTTCCTCTCTGGTTTATTTTTTTCAGTGCTTTTTACTGCAGTTGAAATGCATGGTAAAGTTGATCCTAGGATCAGTCAGTCCTTCAAGACTGCCCTGTTGTGGGCTAACCCCCTAAAGGCCCACACACTGCTGGTTGCTTTCTGGGGTGGGCAGAGAATCAAAAGTCAAATGTGCAAAAACTTGTTGATTGAGATGTTAATAGGTAAGGCAAAGGCCTCTTGCATAAGCAAAGTAAAATCAGGAATTCATTCACCTTTTGCCATCTCCAGGAAAGCAGGGCTTCATGCATGTAGTAGTTACTTGGGAAGACAAAGCCATCACTGTGAACATCTCCCCTATTTTCTTCCGCAGCTTTTGTGCTGAGCATGACACCATATGACATGGGATATTCCTTGGGTCAGTTGGGGTCAGCTGTCCTGGCTGTGTCCCCTCCCAGCTCCTTGTGCATCCCCAGCCTTATTGCTGGTGCAGCAATGTGGGAAAAGGCCTTGGCTCTGTGTAAGCACTGCTCAGCAACAGCTCAGATGTACTGTGAAAAAAATTAACTATCCCATCAAAAGCAGCGCAGACCAGTTCCTCAGGGCATTTCCTCAGTTTGGTAACTGCATTCCAGAATAGCCTTCTCGCTTCTTTTATCTAGTTGGTTTTGCATCCTGCATGAATACCTCTATTATTTTGGTTGAAAGTCATCCTGAATGGTATAATACAAGGCCTTCTTACAGTCTTCTGTGACTAAAAATTCTAGTATCAGACTGACTAGCATGGCATATCTTTAGTAGACACATGCTGCCTTTAATTCAACTTACATTTTATATCTTTTATACTCAAACGTATTTTACGTCTTTTATGCTTAAACTTGTGTTGTGCTGTAAGGATGTATAAGGATATTTTTCTTTCAGTCTTTATTTATGAAATTTATGTATGGCAGAGATCAGGTTACTGGATCTTTTGTTATCTGATACTTTTTTCTTAAATGAAGTTATAATTGTTATTTTTCAATTGTGTGGTACTGTTGCTGATTCAGCAGATTTATTAAAGACTTGTATGTTTCAGTGTAACTTAGTTGTAAGTTCCAAAACTAGACATCAGTGCTGTTCTGAGAGGGAGAACATTCTATGGGATCTGTCCGCATGGCTTAAAAAATAGACCTTTGCCATGTAAGTAACAGGCTTGCAAAATATTTTACTCAATAAATGTGAAAAATATCAAGGTGTACATTCTCCTGTTTTAAAGAAAAAGTAGAGCAGTTATAAGAAACTTAAGATAGTTTGTGATGGAAGTTGTTCATACTGAACATAGCGTACAAACCTTTTCAGCCAGTTTTCTGGCTCTGCCAGTGCAGAGAAATATATGAGATGTGGCTGGGAAGAAGCTTCTATGGCAGAGTGCAGGTTTGGAAAACTGACGCACTTACAAGAAGAGACACGTTGGAATGCTGTGGTGGGTTCCACAGCTCAGCTGGGCAGAGAAAGTAATAATCCAGCATAAAACTTCTGTGAGAGTCTCAGGGGAACTTTTAGTCCTGGGAGCAAGTAGAAAATGCATGGGTGAGAGCTGTTGCCTTCTTGCCTCTGTTTGGTCATCTTAAACTGCACTGTAGAGCTAGTTCTTAGTTTTTGGTTGCTTTTGAAGGCATATAGCAACCAAATAGGAGAAATCAGGCCTAGGGATTTATCACAGAGTAGTCAGTATTAGTTTTTTTGGGAGCTGTCTTTAGGTAGTGCGTTTTAAAGATTGACTGCCTGGCTGTGTCTGAAGATTAAGAAAGAGTGGGTTTGAGGGTCACACAATTTGGTTTCCTGAGGGCAGTAATTCATGATGTACTGCACGATGTGTTTGTGTGTAGTCTGCAAGAAAAGTAAAGTCAAATGTGAGAGTATCTTGCATATTTGTTGTTCCAGCCTAAGGTGTTCCTTCATAGCTACTCAGACGTGTGTTTGTGGTATAAGTTACTTTCCCTTGTTTTGTTTACTAAATGGCTAATGTGTTTTGCGGATTATCAGGCAAGTGAAAATTCTCTGAGCATAAGATCTTTTTCTTTTTAAATGTAGTTATTTACTGTATATTTGTGTATCTGTGTCATGGGTTCAGCAGTAGCAGTCATTTTTTCTCCTTCTTAGTGGCTGTTGCAGCGCTGTGTTTCTAACTTTCAGC
>WYDI02021474.1:0-13755 GCA_009867235.2 Psittacus erithacus | reverse complement strand
CCCTTATCATTGTTATTATTGGTGGTAGTAGCAGCAGTTTGTGTTATACCTTAGTTACTGGACTGTTCTTATCTCAATCCGTGGGAGTTGCATTCTTTCCATTCTCCTCCCCATCCCTCGGGAGGTGGGGGGGAAGACAGGTTGTGAGGGGGAACAAGCAGGTTACATGCTTTTCTAATTTACGACTAAGCTTAAACCACGACAAGCACCCTTACAGTAAAGAACTTCTTCCTTGTATCAAATCTAAACTTCCCCTCTTTAAGATTGAATCCATTACCCCTTGTTGTATCACTACAGTCCCTAATGAAGAGTCCATCCTCAGCATCCCTATAGCCCCCGTTCAGATACTGGAAGGCTGCTATGAGGTCTCCACACAGCCTTCTCTTCTCCAGGCTGAATAACCCCAGCTTTCTCAGCCTGTCTTCATACAGGAGGTGCTCCAGTCTCCTGATCATCCTCGTGGCCCTTCTCTGGACTTGTTCCAACAGTTCCATGTCCTTTTTATGTTGAGGACACCAGAACTGCACGCAATACTCCAAGTAAGGTCTCACAAGATCAGAGTAGAGGGGCAGGGTCACCTCCTTTGACCTGTTGGTTTCCAGTGAATTTGTGCTTGTTGATTGTTAGAAGTGTATCATAAATTACTCTCTCTCAGACATCAGAGAATTCAGGTGGGGAGAAGGAGGGCTGAGAGAGAGAACTTTGCCTTGGGAACAGATTCTCTGGTGTCTGTTTGATAAGCATAAACTCCTGCTCAAGCTTACTTCCAGGGTTCTCTTAGCAGTCCTCACCTTTGTGTAGGTAAGGATTGCTTTGTGTTATTCTCAGGGTATTAAGGCATGAAGTCATGCTCCATTCTTTCCCTGACAGGCAATCCAAGTAGCTGTTCTTCTTCCTGTCTTTCTTTTCTTTATTTCTGGAGAAATTCTGCATTTGTGGTACCTTATGTGTGTCACAGTGACGCTTCTATTTGTTTGCATTATTTTACATCAACTGGTTCTGTATGTCACACTCATTATAACAAAGATGTAGTCAAATTTGCCATGTTGTTGTATGGGTTATAAAAGAGAAAATGGATACAGCTCATGACCCCCTTGTTTAAAAATTGAAGTTGAAATAAAATGCCTTACTTGTGCTTATTTCAGACTCAAAGACAATGCTTTTTCCTTAAAGAATTTCTGAGGTCACCTTCACAGATAATGTCTTTCACTGCTGAGTAATTGCTTTACAACCTTAACCTAAAGAAATAAAAAAGTGTCATCTGTGAATTTTCCATTTTTTTAGTGAAGTGTTAGCAATACCGTAATTTATTAGTAATATTATATCTGTAAGATCTTTGATTCTTAGGAATATAAGTTCCTAACCAAAAAACATTAGAAAAATATATTTGTAAACACATGGTACAAGTATTGCAAATGGTGACTTGTGAGTGACCTTAAGTAAGTTGCTTTGATAAATAAATTTTAGTAATTTACCTAGTCTTGCCAAAAACTGTCAGAAATGCAGGCAGATCTGGATTTTGACTGGGTGTCAGAACAATGAAACCTGTTGCTCTCCCATCAGTACAGTCAGAGGCAGATTTTTTTGAAAGCAATCCTCAGTAACTTCTCTGTCTCACAAATAGGAGGTGATATCCAAGTAAGCTCTTCTGCCCACTTTGCATAATTCATAACATTTTAGGCTGACCTTCCATGAAGACCCAGAAGGAGAAGAAAATGAGTCCAAATGATAGCTTCTCACTAGATCACCTGAAGAACTTCTGTTATTATTTAATAAGAATGGAAGTGTGAGAAGATAGCAGTTGTCAAAAGGCAAGTTAAAGCAAAGAAATGGGAAACCTGAATTTATGTCTCCTAACTGAGACTCCAAATCCAGAAGCCTACTCACCCTTGTTTAGATCTTGTCAACAGGGATTAACGATTAACAGATGTTTCCAGGAGCCATTTATCTTAGCTGAAACGTGAATTACTTTCAAGTGATACTGTTTTCCGTATCACTCGACTATAAGATAGGTATACACCAATTTTGCCATATTATTTAGGCTTTTAAACCAATGAAATCCACACAAGCAGAAATATTAAATTATAATTAATGATAATGCTGTAGTGTAGCTAACCCTTAAATTATGTAGCCTACATAAAACTATTGCTGGACGGAATATTTAAGAGTGAACAGATTGCTTTCTAGTTCCAGTGTGGTAACTTCTGTTCCTTTACAGTATATACTTACAGAACACCAGACTTTTACATAATACTAGGCTAGACACTGGAACAGCATTTTGGAAGAGCTCTGCAGCACTAGACTGCTTTCTTGAGAATAAATGAAATGTTGGTGTGTAAATTTAAGTCATTATTCTTAGATGCTGTGAGCTTTTTTTCAGACTATAGATGGCAGAATATTACAGTACTTTATAAGAGGATTTGAGTAGTCAGTTCATTAGGTGTGTTTTATATTAATATTAATGTTATTTTTTAAGATGTTTGAGGTATAGAGCAGTGGCAGGTCATCCTCAGATCACTGCGGCATTGATTATATCAAGACTAGATTAAACAAAGCCACTGATCACACCCTATTCAGAAAAAGAAACCAGCGCAACAAACCTGTAAAAAGTGTGTCTTCTGCTTATGGCAAAGGCTGAAAGGGCAAGTGATTATCCCAACTCTAAAATCAAATTTCTCTCTCTGTCAGCAGTAAGCCCAAATTTAAAAAAAAACATCATCCATTCTCCATTCAAAGCCACAGTCCTTGGTGGAAAATATTCCCAAAGTGTTTCAGCAAAGAGGCTGTAGAAACTGGACTTCTTTTACAGACTTGTCTATTCCTTTAGTAATGGAATCAGAGAAAAATATTCCTCTCCTAAATAGAAAATTTCAGACTAAAGAAGCAGAAAAGAGTCTGCTGTTCTAGAAGAGGTTGAGAGCTATGGAAAATTATTCTAAATTTTCTGGCACCATCTCAAAAGGTGCGGTCAGCTGATACAAACTGTTTCAGATCATGTCACCTAGTCAATATGGAAGATAAGCAAAGTCTGACCTTCTAAATTAATTGGAAAGGTTTAATTTAGAGCTTCAGAACACTAATTTCTTCCATGTAGCTTGATTCTTCTCCATTTATCATACTTAATTTTTTCATTTGTCACTTTTAATTTCCTGTGGGGTGAAAAGTGAAGTAATCATGATCAGAGTCCTCCCTTAAACCAAGGTAGTAGGAAAAGCAGTAGCCTATTAAATCCTTCGCACCCAAATAGTTCATACAGTTGGTTCTAGGTATTCAAGTGGTTGTCAGTGAAAATGAAAAAGAATTTTCTATGAAGGTTAGGTAATGTAACCAAATGTAGACGACTTTGTCTTCTGGAGACTGTAAGATAACTAAAGCAGCTATTGTGCTGTGTCAAGACTGCAGTTTCATATTTATAGGCTAAGCAAATAACAGAGTGTACCTGACATTCTCAAGCATAACAAATTGGGTCCTAATGCCCATATCCCAGTTTGTGACTGAAAACTCTATACCATTTCTTTATGTCAATCATTTTAGCCTGACAGTGAAGGATGATAATCTATCAACTCGCTAGGTATAAAAAAGCTACATCAGTTACAACATGATTAAGCGAAGCAGCTCTGTACTAAGGTTCAGAATTTTGTGGGGTTTTAAGATCAGACATCAGCCCCTCTGTGAACATCCCAAAAATTGCAGCTAATGTAACATTTGGCTTCTAAAATTATCAATTTTCTGTCTGTCAAGTTCTTTAAAGCAGGTTAAACACTGACGTTACTCTGAGCCCTAGATAAACTTAGAGACCCTGAGGCCTAACTCTTAAGCAGAGAAGACCATGTGGCAGGTGGAACTACGTTCTAAAAAGAGGGTATTTTTCATATCCCACAGGAGAAATGTTAAAAGTAGGCATTATTATGCAGCCAGGCAACATGATGAGCAAGATTTGTAGGATAAGAGTGAGAAAGAAACAAAGCTAGCACATGAGAAGATGGAAAATCTTTATCGTCTCAGAATATTAGCTATATGCAGAATTCTAGACAAATTTAGATAAAGGTAAATTTTAACCTGTTGGCACCCCAAAATGGTTAATTACTGTTATTGTTGTTCTCAATCATGCATTTATCCTAAACATGATATGTTTCTTTACATATAGTGTGATCAAAATGAGAGGCATAGTACACAGAAGCATTTCTTACTGAGAAAGAAATGAGAGAATGAGAAGCTTAAGAAATCACATAACATGTCAAATACTACATATGAAACCTCCTCAAAAAAAAAAAAAAAAAGTAATGCTTTCATAAACAAAGAATTGTGGTAGTGCTTAGTTAGAAGACTGAAAAGACACTCATCTAATAAAATTAGTAGTAAAAATTTTGCTACATTAGCATTATAATGATCAGAGATACCTTATGCACATTTTTGGCTTGTCTCTAGATCAGTAGTACATCCTGTTTAGTTCCAACTCAGTTCTCCAGACTATCAAAGGGTAATAACGTGTCAATGCAAGATTTCAGACCTATCTGAGTGCTGTTATCACAGGGTCCCTGAGAGGAAGAGGTGTCTTTCAGGTAGTAACAATGATCAGCACAGTTAAGTGGAAGGCAGTAAGGAACACACCAAGATTCTGATGATTTCTAGCAAGTCTGATGACAAAGGTTGGCTGGCTTATGTGATCCAAAGAAAGAAAAGGCAGAAAAACCTACAAGAGAAATTCAATACGCATTAATTGTTAGGCATATAGCCTTGTCCAGAATTGGATTTAGGTGCCTATGATGGAATTTGGGTATCTGAGGTTGGGATCCATCTGCCTTAATTTAACATTGAAACTTCTAAATTAAAACTCCATCAACTGATGCTAGAATAAACTGGCAATTCAAAAAGCAAATCCTCTAAAGCACCTGTTTTCCCATGTAAGAGATAGTGCTATCATCTTTAATAATTGTAAAAGACTCTGATGTAAATAATTTCCTGATAAAAATTCCCTGTAGATAAAGAAAAAAGGTACAGTAATTTTCTCCTACAGTTTTAATAAGCAATTCATTAATAGTTTAATACCTGTAGCATGTGGTTTAATTCTTTTCCTTTTTGGCTTTGTTGTTTTGTTTGTTTGGTTTTTTTAAGTAAGAATATCTTATGTATGGTTTGTAGTACAATATGAGTAAGTTGTGGAGAGAGATGTCAACACTATGAACAGAAGATATAAGCTTTCAAAAGTGAATAAGGCAATATACATATACTGTGCCCACTGATTTTGTCTTACCAAGAATAAAGACATTAGTCACAGTTTTGTCACACCAACAAAAAAGTTCTACTGAGAACTCAAAGTGTGTACAGTGAACTACCATCAAACTTGTAAAATGAATTTACTGAGAATAAACAGACATGGAGCGACAATTTTTGTTCATAAAGCTTTACATTTGAAGGAAAATAGTATATGAAATTAGTATTGTTTAGTAATAGCTTCACAGAAACATGGAAGCTTTTAATAAGACTACATTTCTGTTAGGTTATGAGAATGTCACAGACAACTTAGGCTTCCTCTGTTACAATGTGTGCTTATGGTTAGAGATCTCAGTCTTGTTTGTTTTTTTTTATTCTTACACAGATACAGAAATTATGATCATAAGATCATTTCAATAAATATCTCTGTAATTCCAACTCATTACAAAGCCAATGCATCATATATATCTACCTAGGCAAATTTATCTTTCAACTTCTAAAGAGTTTCCTTTTCTTATGTAAGTAATGTTTTAAAGTAAAACTGTACTATTCAATTTGCCCAGAGGCAAATTAGGATATTATCCATCAGAGGTATCACCTACAATTCTTGCATATCCCTAATACTTTTTTATCTTCTTAATGTCAATTTCTTTCAAGAAAAAGCTGGTGAATTTGCTTCTCACTTGTTTCCATGGAACTGGAAAAACACTTTCTGCATTGCAACCCAGCAATATACCTTTTTAAAAATCAGCTTATTTCTATCCTTGCTCCTAATTGCAGAACTTCTTATTCAGAGTACAAATCTTTTGCTTATTTCTATCCCTGCTTCTAATTGCAGAACTTATTATTCAGAGTATGGATCTTCCTTTCATTGCCTTGCTATGCTGCGTTAGAAATGCCTTTTAGAACAGGAAGATCTAAAGGAGATTTTCTAAGAGATGATTAAACACAAGGGGCCATACTTACTAGCCTGTTACTCCACTTTTACGATGGAGTAATTTGATTGAAATCAATGCAACCACAGAATACTGTTGTAGTTATTCACATCCAAGTTTTTAGCGTTTAATCTATTTTGATATGTGCATATCAGAGGCTTTTAAATGTCAGTAGAAACTGATTAAATTATTTGATGTTATGACCTTTGCAGAGTAACAGTATCAAACAGGTATGAACATTCTTAATGAAGTGATTGTAAACATTCTAAATCACATTTTCACTAAAAAAAAGTGTCATAAAATGCACTACTAACACAGAAACCAAAGCAATCTCCATTCAGGTGTGTTAGCATCAGTCTTACTGCAGCAGTCACTGAGACAGGATTTTAGCTTTATGTGTAAGTAGTGTAAATGTACAGGAAAGTATGTATTCTGTCCTCTGGTAACTTTAGGGTGTTAAACATACTTCCTTTTCCACATGGGAATGAAGATAGAATTTGCTAAATATGCTTAGCAAAAATATGTCTCTTGCTATTAATTCCTGCTCAGAAAGGTCAGACTGCAGGTTTTCTTCTTCTTCTTTCTCTCCTATCTCACACATAGACTTTAGAAGTGACTAGGAAAATTTGGACCTCAGCAACCTTCTGCCTGAAAATTTAATTCAAAGTTATATAGATTCATGAAAATTTTTACTTAATTAAAACAGTAAATTTCAGAAAAAAAGCATTTTCTCAGAAATATTTCATCCAGCTTCCTGGACAGCAGCAGTATTTTCTGTTAAAAATTATTGGGAACAATAACTTTATTTTCTTTCTGTTGTTATTATTCCTTGAAATCTGTTCTTCTACAAAAAGTACCTCAGGTTAAATGACAAAAGAGACATTTTAATTCTGATCATTCATCAAATCTATGATAACTTTTCACAAAAACAATTTGTCTTTGGCCTGGAACACTGACTGGCAAACTCCCAGTTTACAGCGCCTGTTTCATAGCTCACAGTGAAGATTTTATAAATACCTTACAGTCATCTTGTGAAATCATTCATTTCATGATATGACTGAAAGTCGTTCCTGGAATTATAGGCATTCTATTGCACTATTTAACTGTTCCATGGAGTCATTATATGAAATACGTGAAAGTGTCAACCATTTCATGAAATGGCTGGTATCACTGCTTTAGTTGTGCTATGGAATTTAGCATTATGACATTCTATTCATTACTGTTGTGAAAAATCAATTTTTTCCATGAGAAACAATGTCCTATCAAAGTCCCACTGATATAAACAAGCAGACATATTTATCATATACCCCTCACAACCCCACAGCTGCTGAGACCTTGGGCATAGTGCCTTTCTTGACTTTTCTCAGACAGACAGACCTTCTCTACTTTTGTACTTTTATTCCTGGGCAGTTATTTCTCAGCATTTCTCACTTAGAAAATGAAGAAAATCATAGGGAATTTTTTATTTCTTTTATTTTACATTTTATAATTTTATTTTATTTTATTTTATTTATTTTATTTTATTTCATTTTATTTTATTTTATTTTTAGCTAACCCATGCCCACATCTGCACTCAGACTTGCTCAGTGAGGTGCAGCAAGATGAGATAGAGATAGTACAAAGTAGAGGTAATAAAACCACTCATCTTCCTCTAACTGACGAGGGCAGAACGGTTTCATGGAACAGTTAAGTGTCATAAAAGCCATAGATGAAAAAGGTCTGAAAAAGATTGGTTTGAACAATAAAATGTGTCATGGGAAATGCCTCAGGAATTAATTGGGTTTGTGTCCCAAGCAGTTTCTTCAGGGGAGGAAATTATTAATGATAATCTTGTTTCACTATTTTGGAGCTCTACTGCTGGAGACCAGGGTTTTGTAAACGTTGTTTAGGCTGAGGGAAATGTAAAATAAATAAATGCAAATGTTACAAAGCCAAACCAAATAGCTGACATCCTGGTTCTGAAAACAAGTAGTTATTCAGTGGTGCCATATGGCTGTAGAGAGAAATATTTAAAACATCATGATTTTAGAAATAAAATTATTATGGAAATAACTTTAAATATTATTTTATGTTAATATTAATAATTAATCAAGAACTGAGCATTTCCTGTAATTGCACACAATGCCTAATACTGTTCATTGTACACACACCCCACAAGACAACCAATTGCAAGAAAGCAACAATCATAATCTTGAAGGGGAATTGATTCTTTTTTATGATATATTTTGTCACATTGAAGATCACTGAATACTTACAACTTCCTTCTTTTTTATATGCAGCTGGATTTGGGAACTTTTAAGTTATTCCACGAGTGAAAAAAAGAAAATAAGAGAACAGGCATGAACCAATTAATCAAGAAATGAGGATTGATAAAAATAATAATAAAAACTTACATATAGATGGATCTTAAATTCTACTAAGTGATAAAATAATACTTACTGCCAATAGGTAATGGAATAATCTACATGCACAGTAAAAAAAAAAGTTTATCTCTTATGAGGTATTTCAGAATATTTTTGTGTGTGTACTGAATAAGGGCACTCCCACTGAACCCAGCTTAGTGGTTTATGAAAATCTCTTCCTGTAATCATGCTGTCAATGGTTGCTTTTGCTCATTCACAGTAGAAGGAAATTAACCTGAGGTGAACAGATTTTCACAGTGGGAAATGTATGAAAGCAGACACCATTCTATAGCTGCTTAACTAATTTGGGGACATTTCCAGAAAACACCAGGCATGACTTTTAATATTTAATTCTTTTTATGTGGATTGCACTGAATTACTCTGCTGTGTGAAAGTTAGCCAAAGACACAGCCCTGCAATTTTTATCATAGCAACATTCCATTGCAACCAATAATTTTTCCTGCACTAGGATGGTAGGATGGGAGCCTTAAAAAAACCCTCAGAATTTTCCAGAATTCCAGTTTGCTTTATCTTCCTGTCTATACTCATCACATTGTGCAAACATTTGTTACCAAAGATAAGCTTCCCATGGCTCAGTTTCCACAGTCTTTACTCAGCTGGATTACACCAGAAATCTCACTGGTTTTATTAAAGGAACCGAAAGAATGGAAAGCACAGGACCTGTCTGTGCAGCCCTTGGATTTCGCCAGGTTCTCATATCACATTCATCACTGTAAAATTTAATATCTTACAAAAGGGCATGGAAAGGACAATGTCCTACCATTTAATTTCAGGTATTTAAAAACACCTATTTATATGAGTTTTATAGTTTCTTGATTATTTTGGGAAGTTATCTTGGAGTCTTGAGCAGGTCCTTGAGGAAGTTTCTTGTCTTGGATTGACTGTAAGGATCTAAAGGCTGTTTGATGGCATTATATTAGTTATCTATTTAACAATTTTTCCGTATTTCACTCACTTTCTCCAAAAGTAATACAGAATCCAGGAAAATCCATGGACAAAGTGCTTTCCTGATGTATTACATATCAGAAAGGAAATAATTGATAAAAATTCCCAGAGACATACAGGATATAGTGCCACCACTGCTCAGTAACCCAAGGAGATTATATAGCTGAAATATAGTAACAAAGATATTCTTGCAACTGCTCTTTCTTCTACACTTGCGTTTTATCAGAAGGCTTCAAAACCGGAATGGAAGGCAAATACTGCAAACAGATTGTATCGTAAATTGTAAGCACATCTGATCTAGCCAACATTCTTGTGTACATTCTGCCTACAAATGTCAGGAGTAGGCACGATGCCTTCAGCTTAGTCGCATTTCTTCTTCCTTTCTTAGAACAGAATGTGGTTTAAGAGTCTTGGTAAAGCATTAAGATTATTATGTTTGAGTGATTAAAATAACTGTATGTTATCTTTGAGATTGCCAAAAGTGTTTTAGGTCATATTCAGGTTCATAGTATCCTAACAAACTTTATTAAATTATGTGTATTTTTAAAAAAATACATTAATATATTTTACTACGTTATTACATATAGATTCATATAGTAAAATAATGTAGACCTTGAGAAAGACAAATGGAATGTGCATTTTCAACCCTGCTTAAATCGGATAATAAAATTAAGTTTAGTACTTTCTTAAGGCACTTCTAGCACAAATACCTTTTTACGTAACAATTGCAAAGGCATTATACTATTCATTATGTATTCAGGGCTCAAAGGTTAAGTGAAATTTAATTTTTTTCTGTTCAGACGTGGCAATGGGTGACTGGATAGAAATTATTTTGAAAGAAATAGTTAAAAAGAGAGAAATCTGTTCCCTTTTATTTTACTCCATATGTACACAGTTGCTCTTACAATAAAAGCAGGTGGGATCTCTAAAGCATATAAGATTGAATTCTGTTCCTGAATGTTCCTACACAAATGGAATTACACAGATTTCTCTAGTGGAAGAAATCAGCCACCATTTTGTTGCATGGATAAATTAAACAGAGTAACAATATGTCTGAAGAGAAAAAAACAAAAAAGCATCTTAAAATTTCCACAGAACAGTTCCTAACATTTCCTAGCATCGCATTTATACTCAGAAGCAAAGCTCCAGCACTGCTCAATCGCTATAACAAAGAGTGGAATTTTGTTCTGCTTGGTTTTCTCAGAGAATGAGCCACTTAACAAAATAATGCTGTAAGGGAGCAAATAAAAGTGGGCTACTAATTTTACAAATGATCCTTTGCTACTGCCAAGTATTTCAGACAGTTGGCATGAGCCTATTAGCAGGAAATAACCCTCTGTGCAACAGTTCCTGAAGAATGCCAACTAGTATAGAACAAAGAGGAGTCTGAACGTGTCATGAAGGGGTTTCAAGCACAGGGAGGCAGATATAAGGCTGTGGAGTTACGCTAGGGATACACTTGGCTCAGAGTTTTTGGACTATGAGTTAGCAATTTCTACTGGGAGAGCTAAACATAAAAAGCATCCGATTATTTTGGAAAGAGTAAGTAAGTGCCCCAGAAGACACCAGTGAGAAAAGCTTTTGCTCTTAGCAACTTTGTCTTAGCTGGACAAATTTGTGTTCGGGTTCCAGTCACAAAAATGATGCACTGGTAAATGGAAGTAGTTGAAATAGAATGTATTAATCCTGCATCTGCTACCCACCCATTTTCTAGCTTCTTTGAAACAACCAGCTTTCCCAGAACACTCTACAATGTTTGCTTGGTGTCGTGACAATTTCACTAGAAACATAGTAAAGGCACAGCTTGCAAACTGAATAATCAAAAGGAGAAGACCGAAATGAATAAATTACCAGAATTTCTACAGGAAGTGTAGCAGACATAGGAACAATCAAACTGAAGCTTTGGGCAGCAAGAAAAAGATAAATATGCAGCAGGTGCATGAAGGTGAGCAAGAAAGATCAGAGACAACAAACAAGCGGAGTAAGTGGAGAAAATGACACAGCCTTGTAGAGGTGCTTTGAGAGTCTCTTTTAAAAAACTCTATTGTTAACTATCCTTACTGTGTCCTGCATTTACAAACATGCAGATAGCACCATATCTCTTGCCCAGCCCACTAGTTTAACTCACTTCTGTACTCTACAGAAGACTCTGCATCTTTTCTACATTTTATGTCCTCTTTTTCCAGGAGGCAGGCAGCAATCACAAACAGGAGGAGGTTCATTCACCCTAGGTGTCTGAGGTCACTGGGAAATGTTTCTTCCTCGCCTCAGCAGCACAACCAGAGGGCATTAAGAGTCAATCCTCTGACTCTGGCTCAGTGTTACTTTGCCTGTTCTTCATCAGCTGCTCAAATGAATTGACAGTTCTGCCCATCAGCTGCCAACCAGCTGTACACAGGAAAAAGGAAACATGTTCCAAATGCTGTTTACAGATATATTTTGTGAGGTGAAAATGACTCATTTCTGTTTGTCTTCTCACCAAAAGTTAGTGTCAAAAGCAAACATAAATCTTTTTCCTTGCTCCTCAGCAATAACACCTGTATTTCGAAGCACATACAGGGATCCAATGAAAATAGGACTACTATAAGTCTTCTCAAGGTTTCTCAGGTATGTGCCATGCATTCACAGAGAAAAGAGCCTGAAAGAACTTCAGATTAGAGCCATCTATCCAGAGAAGAAAAAAACACTTTCCTTTTTGCTGTATTCTCAGCATTTAATTGGATCTTCAAAAAGTTAAGTTCAGGACTGGGAAAAGGGCAATATGACTTCCATTTTCAAGAAGGGGAAAATGGATGACCAAAGGAACTACAGACCAGTCAGTCTCACCTCTGTGCCTTGCAAAATCTTAGAGCAGATTCTCCTGGAAGGCATGCTAAGGCGCATGAAGAACAATAAGGTGCTTGGTGACAGCCAGCATGGCTTCACTAAGGGGAAATCCTGCCTGACCAATTTGGTGGCCTTCTATCATGGGGCGATGGAACTGATGGACAGGGGTAGAGCAGCTGATGTCATCTACCTGGACTTGTGCAAAGCATTCTACACTGTCCAACACAACATCCTTGTTTCTAAATTGGAAAGACATCAATTTGATAGATGGACCACACAGTGGATAAAGAACTGTCATGGGCTCAGCAGTAGCAGTCATTTTTCTCCTTCTTAGTAGCTGGTGCAGTGCTGTGGTTTTGACTTTCAACCTGGGAACAGCCCTGATAACACTCGTTCTCAGTTGCTGCTCAGTAATGTTTAGTCTGACTAAGGACTTTCTGAGTCTCATGCTCTGCCAGGGAGGAGGGGAAGCCAGGAGGAAGCAGAGACAGGACACCTGACCCAAACTCACCAAAGAGGTATTCCATAGCACAGCACGTCATGCCCAGTATATAAACTGGGGGCAGTCACCCGGAAGGGTTAGATCGCTGCTTGGGTCAGGCTGGGTATTGCCCAGGTGGGTGGTGAGCTGTTATATTCTCTTCCCATGTTATTTCCCTTGTCATTATTATTATCGGTGGCACCAGCAGCGGTTTGTGTTATACCTGAGTTACTGGACTGTTCTTTTCTCAACCTGTGGGAGTTACATTCTTTCGATTCTCCTCCTCATCCCTCTGGGAGCAGAGGGGGGAGGAAGGGGGGGAGTGAAAGAGAGACTGCATGGTTCTGAGTTACAACTGAGCTTAAACCACAACATGGCTGCACGCAAAGACTTGTTGTCAATGGCTGCATGTCCAGCTGGAGACCAGTAATGAGTGGTGTCCCTCAGGGATCAGTGCTGGGACCAGTGTTGGGGCCGGTCTTGTTCAACATCTCTGTCAGTGACATGGACAGTGGGATTGAGTGCACCCTCAGCAAGTTTGCCAATGACACCAAGCTGTGTAGTTCAGTTGATACACTGGAGGGAAGGAATGCCATCCAGAGGGACCTTGACACGCTTGTGAGGTGGGCTGATATCAACCTTATGAAGTTTAACCATGCCAAGTGCAAGGTCCTACACCTGGGCTTGAGCAATCCCAAGCACAGCTACAGGTTGGGCAGAGAAGAGATTCAGAGTAGCCCTGCACAGAAGGACTTGGGGATGCTGGTCAATGAGAAAATGAACGTGAGCTGGCAGTGTGGGCTCACAGCCCAGAAAGCCAATCGTATCCTGAGCTACATGAAAAGGAGCGTGATCAGCAGGTCAAAGGAGGTGATCCTGCCCCTCTACTCTGCTCTCATGAGACCTCACTTGGAGTATTGTGTGCAGTTCT
>WYDI02021473.1:7894-20013 GCA_009867235.2 Psittacus erithacus | reverse complement strand
TTATTATTTTATTATATTATTTTATTTGACAATTTTTTTTAACTAGGGAAAATTACTGGAAATACACAGCTGTTGTACAAGAAATTAATATATTTTTAAAGAAAAAGTCAGTTATTTGTATATTATCTCAGGGAAGGAACTGTATGCTACAGTTCCAAACACTGCTTTTTTATTTTGGAGGTTTTGGTTACACAAAGCTCTACATTAAGCTTTGATGCATATGGTTAGGTAAAGGAGACCAGGTGTTACTCCATCTGAGATGTAGAGGGTAATGGATATGTCCCTAGTCAATAATTTACAAGAGCTAGCTTATTTGAAGGGGGTGTTTTTTGAACAGTCCTGAAAGAAAAGCATCAGGTTTAAGTTTTGAAGCTCATGTAAGTGTGTGTGTGTCTGTGTGTGTAGATAAGCACGTTTCATACCGAAGTACTCAGCTGATGGTGAAGATCTGTCTGCGGTCATTTTTCAGTCAGTACCTTTTTCTTAGGCAGATATAATAGCAACTGCCAAATTTCTGTTCATCTTTTCCAGTTGGCAGCACCACCATTTCTCTGTATGGTGGAGATGGTTAAAGGAGGCAGCAGCAGCAAGTGCAACACCATATGACTTGGTGTCCCTTGCATTCAGGTTTGGCTGCTTTGATGGTGTTGCAGCAATGCATGTGGGGTCATGGTTGGGCTACTGGGGTGCCCCAGCACACAAGAGGGGTGACACAGCACCAGGCAAGCACAGACTGTGGACGGTGCATTTTATAGGCATGAATATATTCATGTGATTGGATGGTGGAAGAAGGCAAATTGCCTCATCTTCTCTTGCTCAGGCTGGTGATCATTGATGCTGATAGCAGCAGGATCACACCCCTTGCACAGTTTAGGCACAATAAGAGTGCTTGTGTGATGTATATCACCTACATAAGGGGATAGCTGAACATACAGGTTCTGTGCATCCTGTTGCTGGCCAGGTGTCTGATTTGCTCTTCAATAAGCACTTGCAGGAAGCAGCAGCTCTGCATCTGCAAGCGGCTTGGCTGTGAGTTCATACGTGACTTCTAACCACCGTGAATGGGAAATGTGCATGTGCCCTAAGGGGTATCAGCAGTGGGACCTTAATGGGCATGGCACAGGAGGAACGGTATGGACTTCCCTTGTTCATAAGTCTGTGTCTTTGGCTGATGGGGTCATGGTACTTGGTAGTTACTTTGTTGTTAGTGCTTTAGAACACTAGGTGTTGCAGTTGGTGCAGCTAAGCAGAGAAACAGCAATGAACTGCGCTGTGTGTCATTGACAGAGATTACTGCAGCCGCCTTTTTTAACGTCATTATTAGTGCTTCTTTGGGACTCTTGTATCCTTGCATCTGACCAAGCACCTGTAAACCAAGTATTAAGTATAAATACTAAAATAGTAAGTAATGTATAAAGAAATTACCTCAGAATGGCATACAAAATGAATATTGAAGGCATCAGTTTCCTCCTGTGAAGAAATTAGATCTTCCATAAGTTTAATTCTAGTAATATCTTAAATCTATCACAGTATTATGTGCACTTGCAATAAAGTAGCATATGCATATGGTTAAAAGCCTCTGGGTTGTTTAGTATGTTCTGATCATGTTACCTTCCGTGAAGTGAAACCTGTCACCTGCCAGCCTGAAAGGAGCATTGCTGTGGTGTGCAGTGTGGAGTGCCAGGTCCTTGCGGCATCACTGAGGTTTCAGAGGATGCTGGAGCTGGATGCTGAATGCTGATGGCTGCATGAAAGGTGTCTAATCTGCTTCTGTATGCTTCATATATACTTTGTGTTCTTTTTCTCTATTTTTTTCCTTTTTTTTTTTTCTGTGCTTGTGAATTAAATATGTTCCTGTTTCAATAAATCTACAGAACACCATCATCTTGTGACACTGAAAAGGTTCTTAGAATTTGCTGGAGAACTGTGCCTTTCTGAAAGTGTATGGCAAAACTTAGAACTGTTAAAGTAACTCTTTCATTGCTTTGAAGACTCAGATGGCCAGATGCCAGCACCAAGCTTACCTACAAGGGAAATATGTGCGCTTATTTTTTCTCTTTACCATGAATTTTGAAGTAGTACCTTAAGAAGCTCATGTCTTGGAGGGCAGCCTGTTAGTATGCAGGCAGCATTTTGTGCTGGAATGTGTGCTTCTTGGATGACTGAAATTAAAGTTATGGGAAACCATAAGCTGTCTTTTTTATACCAGTGACAGAAATGACAGAAAACAACTGCACCAGGGAAGGTTTAGATTGGATATTAGGAAAAATTTCTTCACTGAGATGGTGATCAGGTACTGGAACAGGATGCCAGGGAAGTGGTGGAATCATCGTCCCTGGAAGTGTGTGAAAACCATGAAGATGATGAGGGCTTCAGTGACAAGGTTTAGTGATGGTCTTGGCAGTCCTAGGGTAACAGTTGGACTTCATGATCTTAGAGGTCTTTTCCAACCTAGTTGATTCTGTAATTTTCTGTGTTTCAATTGGGTGCTGACTGATACTAAAAAAACCCCCCAAACCTGTAGGTGAGGAAGTTTACCTGTTTAAAGTCAGATTATTGCTGTAACAATAATTGTAACAGCATTGTAACACCATTGTAACAGGTAACTGGTTTGGAGGCATTTTCACATTACTGGTAGAAACATTGATCAGCATGATACCTGTGTACAAACATGCACAAAACATGATTATTTTTGTCAATAAAATTACTTTGGTGTTTGAGACTCAAGTCATTGTTTGTCCACAGACAACTTACTGTTGTGACTTGCACTGAGGTAATCTGAGAATAGAATCCACATGTTTCTTTAGCAAAATTGCTTTCTGAGGAATTTGAATAGATTACTTCATATAATCAGTTGTGCTGTAGTCTTCATTACTTTTAAAGTTTAATTAACTCTACTTTCATTTCTGTTCTGTTTTTTTTTCTGCCTCCTATTCTTATCAAGCCCCAGATGTGGATTTATTTGGCATTATTTGACAGCTAAAGGGGAAGCAATGCTTCCACCAGTCTAGCTGCTGTCACAACCCATCATGATGAGTGGGCTCCAGGTCCTAGGGACTGGATCCTTTTCCACCCACTTTATCCGACTTCATACAGCTGCTCTTGTGCCTGGTGATTTATTCCCCTGACTAGGATGTGATGTTGTACAGGTGTCAAAATTGCTGTGACATTGTTATTTGCTGATAAATATGTAGACATTAGAATTCATTGTTTGCACTGAAGCTGAGAGTTTATCCTCTGCACGTTTTCTGTGTGGAGACAGAAGCAAGCTTTATGAAGGGTATTCTGGTGGGGGTTTTATATTTTTGTTTTGTTGGAGAATTTGGGGGGAGGGGAATATAAAGGAATAGTGTATTTCTGGGGAAGGAGTGAGGGGATCTGAACCAGCTCAATATGTTGCAGTGGGAAATGTATTTCATTGAAGACCTGGGTAGTATTGAATATGACGTTCAGTGCTGTACAACAAAGGCAGGCTTAGAACAAGACATACTTGGTTATCAGACATATGATCCTACTTTATGCACTTATTGATTTTTTTAGAGGGCAGACAGTCTGGGATTCTGGAAGAGAAAGATTTTACTGTTTTGAACTGCGATCTCTGTATCCAGAGGCATAGCTTCAGGCGTGCCTTTCAGACTTCTTTATCAGTTGCTGTGTGGCCTCAAAGAAGAAGCTCATGTCTTAGTGCTGCTGGGGAGCATACACAGGTGACTCAGCTGAGCTACTCAGAGTGGGTTATTGCCATTTTTTCTGGGAACTGAGCAAAAGCTTGCCTAGTTGAAAGGCGACCCTAGGGTTTCCTTTGGAGAGATGGCCATGGAACAGTCTCTTACGTTCCTTGTGAATGGTTGCAGTGGAGTGAAGGTGCTGTTTGAGAAGCCAAATGTGCCTCTGCCCTTTGCTTGTCCTGAACACTACTGTGGCTGCCACAGCAATGTGTATGTGCAGACCTGTCCACTCATCCTCCTTGTTGGCAGGTGTTGTGGAAACTCCTCCATTTCGTCCTTTCTGCTGCTGCTTCCACTTGCTGTATGGTGTCATCAATTGCTGAGCCCTCTCTGCTTGAGGAATCGTCATGCAATAGTGGGGATTAGGATGTGCAAACTTGTCAACTGTGCTTGCTTAATAAATATACATTCTTTGTTCACTCTGTTGATGTGACAATGTGTTTTGGCAGTTGGCCATGTCTGTGGTTACATGATTGTGCTTTTTCAGCGTTGAGAAAAGAGTAATTCAAGGAATGGAAAACTTACAATCCTCAGTCATGCTGGGTCGCAGTGGTACAAGAGCTCTTGAGCAGCTTCGCTGCAGTCTGTTCCTGAAGAGCCTTGTTCTTAAGCTTAACCCCTCTTGTTTGCATATTATTTAGTGAATTTACAAGTATAAGTTGGTTTTCAGATTTTATGATTTTCATTGATTGTAAGCCATTCACAACTGTTTTGAGTGTCAGAGTTTGTGTTTGGCTGGAGTATTTGTTTTGATTCTTTAGCTTCTTGAGGGCTGAAATTAAATACTTGCATGTTTTTCAGCTGGGCCTTGCAAGGACTAACATCTCTGCTGGTTTTGTGTAACTTCCTTGAGGATTTTGAGATTTGCAGAAGTGTGAGAGATTGTCCATCTCATGTCCACAGACTTCACAGAGTTTATGATTCAATCCACTCTAAGAAGCTTAATGTAAAATTCCATAAGGTTGAAAAAGTTGCTGCAAATCAAATTACAATCTGGCATAAAATATGACATGTGGCTATTAAAAATGGTCCTGACTGGGGCTGCCATGGATTCCCCCAGACCTGTGATCTCTGTTCTCCTGCGCTTTTTGCCCATTATGTAACAAAACAGCAATCAACAATTTGATTACATTAGTGGTAAGCTGCGTGGTCTGCTGGATATTATTGCTGTTCTATGCGATTTAGATAAAATGTGCTCTCTGGGGAATGGAGGTCGGGAGGAAATGGCTTTTAATGGCATTAGTATAAAAGTCAACTTACAACTTTTATATGATTAATAAATGATGCAAAAAAAGGCTGATAAAGAATTCAGACAACTGAGAATATTGGGGGTTTTGGTAGTTTGTTGTTGGGGTTTTGTTTGGGGTTTTTTTGTTTGGTTGGGTTTTTTTGTTTGTTTGTTTGTGGGGGAGTTTTGGGTTGTTTTTTTTTTTTTTTGTGGTGGTGGTTTTTTTTGATTGTCTATTTTGGTTTGGTGATTTCATCCAGAGTATCTTCACTGCTTGGATCTTGACAGTTTAATTTCATACTGTTCTCTAATTCAGGAGTGTGTGTGGGTTTTGGTTTGGTTTTTGGTTTTGGTTTTTGTTTTTTATATATATACTTATTCAGTGCCTGCTTCTGGGAATGTGCATCAATGTCAGTAAAAATTGGATTCCAAACTGAATCCAAGTACATGATTACAGTGATGGGAGCATGCTGAGACTCCTTTGTTAACTACCAACCACATACTTTTTGTATAACAGCCTCACTTAGAGTTCAGTTTCTGGAATTTGGGGGCTAGGGGGCATGTGTTAAATCTGAAAACTGAAGAGAATTACTGAGGTAAGATAAACCATGGTTTCCATAGTGTAAGAGCAGTTACCTTATGTTGAACCTCTTGGGATGCTGCATCCGGTGAATCACAGGAGCTGTCTGCAGAAGTTCTGGCAATTGTGTGGGTGGGAATAGTGTGTGGTAGTACTGGAGGGTCTTTGGGTTCTTCCCTTTCTGAAGTGAGAGCAAATGATATATCTGCAAAGTGTACAGTAAAATAAAAAAACTTGAATGTGGGGGAGAAGAGCTGATGTTGCAGTTGAAAAAGTAACTTCTGTGTTTTATGGCTTTCTTTTATTTCCTCAAGCTTAATGTTGGCTTTATGCAGTTACTGTGTATAATTTAGAAACACGGTTCATCCTCTTTCATAATTATACTTCTTGTTCTTTGGTAATGCTCTTTATGCCTTATTTAATCTTTTTGTTTTGTCAGGCAGCTGTAACATTAAGTCCATAAAAGCAGTGGAGTTGGGATAACCCAGAAAACATCGGTGTGCAGTGTTGGCTGTCATGTGTGGGCAATGGCACAGCTGCTACACACCAAACATCCCAGCTGCATCCCAGCCAGCATCCCTCAGGCACCAGTGCCTCTCCTGTGCGGTGCCTGCCTGTTAGCTCCAATTGCAGTGACCTGCATATTTATTTAATCTTAGATAACATGTTCTATGGGGAGTGGATGTTTGTTTCACTGCTGTGATGTGCTCTGTATAGCAAAGTGCATTTCTATTTTACTGAAAGTGGTGCCAGGTGTAATGTTTTAATTCCCTAAATATTTTCTGTCTAGAATCAAATAAAAGGTCCTGCACGCCTTAAGGCTTTGTAGCGAAACACAACAGCAAGCAGACATACAAGTGATAACTATGACTGTTGAGAATTAAACCAAATTAATTGCAAACCCTTGAATAACAGGCCATGACTGTTAAACCTGTGAACAGAGATGTAACTTTTTGTGAGAGATTCTTGCAGGGTGCAGTGCTAAGCTATTCCCTGGTCATTGAAGACCTGATTGCACATGGGATAAATTAGAGCAGAGCTGGATGGACAGTAGCATTGGCTGATTTGTGGCAGATTAGAGTGGTTTTGAACGTAAGGCTATGTATGGTTAGTGCTCAGAGTTCCAGCTTAGTGTTCTCAGGCAGCAGCTTGATCTATTCAGCAGCAAGGAGCTGTGCTGTCGGGTAGAATAAATAGAATCTGCCTAATGTGCAAGATTTTGAGTAGCATCTGGACTTCCCAGGAGCTTGGATGGCTTTCCTCCTAGCTTCAGAGGTCTGCCATGTGCTGGGGAGTGTGGCCACTTCGGAAAAAGTCCAGCTGGCGCAGATGGGTTTGTATCTGACTTACTGTTAGACAGAGAAGCAGCTCCTTCTGCAAAAGAGATGTGTGTACTACTAAGAATGGTTATCGTTGTTTGAGCTAGAAATGAGAAAATGCTCTTTGAACTAGGTCTGTTTAGCTCTAAATGGTTATTTTGAGAGGAAAAAATAGACTGGATTTCAATATTATTAAAATCCATTAAACTACAGGATATCTGTTCAGATGAATTTAGACTATCAAAAATAAGTTTGCATAAATCTCAAACCAAAAATTACTAGTTTTCAGATTTATTTTTTTTTTATTTGAAGGTAAAGCTTTAAATGAACAATGCATAAGCTTAATAATTTTGTATATCCAGATTAACTTGCTTTGTTTTTGTAATACATAAACTATATTGTATTCTAGTTTCACTAAATTAATTTTCAGATTTCAGGCAAAAAATGCATAGTGAGTCCTTGTGTGAGAAAAATGCCATATAATGGAAACCATTATATGTGTTGTTTTCTCAAACTTCTGCATCGAGGAGCTGCTTTGCTTGCTCAGTATTTGTGGTTTATTTAGAGGATTAAATGTTTTTCTGGAGTGAGTTTTCCTATTCCTTAGTGAAAACATTCTTGAATTGCTCTTCTGGGGCTTTTTTCTAAACTGCCTCTGTTCCATAACTTCACCTTATTCAGGTGCTAATGTGAAGTGGTCTCTCTCTTGTGAGTGTCTGGCCAGAGACTGAAATCAGCATATTAGGATTAGATTTGAAAAAGATTTTTTTTTTTCTTCTTCGTGTACTTGTATTTTATAAATAGCTTTAAGGGGGGGATGGTATATTTTATAAATGGTTTGCAGAATTGAAATCCAGTGGGCCGATGAATGGTGTGGCATTTCTGTTACCCTAGTCCTTTCTTTAAAAGTGGTTTCTTTCTGTTGTTAACACCTACACAGTAGGGATGGTGCAGTGAACTCTCTTACATATTTACTATTCTTTTTTAAATGTTTGCATTCTGATGATATTTTCTGATGGAAAAGTGCAAGCAGAAAAGATTGTGCTTATTTGGGCAGTGGGCTTCTTGCAGATAGCATCTGAGAAATGGAGAATGTTGAGATATTTGACAGAAACTGGATTTCTTCCACTCTGGAAAAAAGTGTTTTAAAATCTGTTCCCTATAACTTTGATTCAGAAGTCTATCTGAAAGCATGTATGTGAAATGCGCCTATAACAGTTACAAATGTGATATAGAAATTATTAGGCAATTGAAACAGTGAAGAGGTTTTGGTTTGGTTTGGTTTTTTTTGGTTTTTTGTTGTTTGTTTGTGTTTTTTTTTTCCCTCCCCATGGCTTGGCTGTAATTATCTGTGTGGCCCATTTTCTGCTTTTCTTACAGTAAAGAAAGGTAGTCCTCTTTCTTCTGCCTTTTGTTATCTGTCTTCAGCATCATTACTGAAGTCAGATTGTTGTTGGTCTTTTTTCTATGATAACTGAGCTGATAAAAACAGAGTCTTATGTGAGAATTAGGTTTTTTTGTAAGACTTTTAATAATAACTGATAGCCTGAGGTGCAAAGAATCAGACTTAGTGTTGAATAGCTTGTTGCAAACCTCTTCCTGAGATAAAACACTGTTGCAATTGATCGCTCAGAATGTGTCTGAAGTTTGTATGCCAGGCTAATGTAGCGGTACAGATTTGCATGTCCACGCACACACTGGTACAATGTTTTTTTGTGGAGAACCTTATTCCTGTGCTGGAGGACAATTATTGTTTGTTAAGCATGAATCCAAGGCAGACTTGATCTAAACTCAGTTCCAAAATGAAAAGCTGAGTTTGCCAAGAGAAGGTGTGCATGTATGTACATACATAGCAAGTTTTAGAGGCTTGGTTTTGCTTCAGTTAGTCTTTCTTTAAGGTTCTGAATATTCCATCTCTTGTGGTGTAAAGGCTTTTCTTCCTGGTATTTTGTGCATCTTCAGATAGATACAGGTTAAAACTGCTACGGTCAGTGTGTGGATACTGCATAACATCTGTTTCTGGCTTGATTTATGCACTTTTCTGGCTCATCTTAAAGAAATTCCAAAGCCACATTTTCATTTGGTGTATATTATGTATATTCAGGGAAGGCCATATATTTATGAACATATAAAGGACAAATTTACTGCACTCATGCATCTGATGCTTTCAGAACAGTTTGGTTCTGTTCAGCTCAACCTGAGTCCTCTCTTTTCTCCAGGAAGCAAAAAACTGCTTCTGATGCAGTTTATTTGATGTGGAGCTTGGCTTGCCATCTCCCTTTGTGTGAAGGAGCTGGGGAAGTTGGTCCAGCAACCATGGCTGTTTGTCCCATATTTGAATAATGTTTGGGATGCTATTCTGACTGTATCTGACCCAGAGGTGCTTCAGAAGGAGTGTCAGACTTATTTTCCTTCACTGATAGCCTCAGGGTTGTATTACTGCTGGAAGTCATGCTCTGGCCACACATCTGCTGTGGAGGTTAACTGAGCAGGGCCATCACAATGTGTTTTGGTGTATGAGAGCACTGTAGGGTTTCAGCTGGGGCTGAGTCCACTGCTGGATGTGCCACTTGCTATGGGAGCTAAGGAGGTGTCAGATGCTTGGAAAATAAATCCTAGTTCTGGCAGAGCAGAGCAGAGTGTCTTGGTCTTTGTTGTGATACCAAGAGCAGTATTGGAGAGAAATGATGAAGAGCAGAAGGGTGATAAGAAGAAGTAAAGACAGACCCAGATAGTGTTTGGGAGCCAGCCAGAGTGTAAACAAATCATCTGAGAGCTAAATGTGAAGTGATATCAAGTGAGGAGAGGCTGTGAATGGATAGGAGAACGTAACTTAAGAGCATGGATCAAGAGGAAATGTTATCTTGATCCTACTGTTTGGAAAACTGTAGGAGGGAAGATGTGAGATGAAATGGAAGAGATGGGTATATTTTAGTCAAAACATAGAGACACAAAGCCCTATCATCCTGGGTGGGATGATAAAAGGAAGTCATCACAGTATGTGCCTGAAACTTAGTAGCAGGATGGAGAGGGTGTAAATGTGTGTGGTAGGGAGGAGGGATTGTGTATTTATAAATCTGTTATCAATTCTAACAGTGTCAAAAGCACAAGATATAGGCTAAAAGATTAGCAAACCCAAAGGAATGGGAGTTTGAGAGATAACCTCGCCATCTGAAATTTGCAGAGTACTGGAGTTTAAAATTACAGTACTATGTGTAATAATATAAAATAATTAAGTCAGGTAAGTATTGAGCAACTTTATTTAGTTTCAATGTATGGTAAAGTTTTCTTTGCCTCCTTTGTTGTGAAAGTGTTTTCACAGATTATTTTTGATTTTATTATTTTTCTTCCCTATATGGAGAAGCTAGTGAAGAACAGTGTGTCTCACACAGGAGTGATTGGTTTTTGTCATTAAAGGTGCAAGTTGAAAATGTGGTATGCTTGGCAGATGTCGGAAAGCCAGTAAGTCATTTTACTAGTGGAATTAGATGGCCAATTAGTTGAATTTATTCTGTTTGTTACACAGTTGAAAGATGCATGAGTGTTATGCAATCTGGGACTCAGATGGTTAAGCTGAAGAGTGGAACCAAAGGACTAGTTCGTCTCTTCTACCTGGATGAGCACAGAACCTGCATTCGATGGAGACCATCCAGAAAAAGTGAAAAGGCAAAAAGTAAACTTCTAGTATTTCTTTTAATTGATTAAATAGATGCTTTTTGGTGCTTATTTCAAATGTGATATGATTCTTACATGAAGATTTTCAAGAGCACAGGTAGAGTTTAACCACCTACTAAAAGTTCAGGATTATGAAAGGAAGGCAGTGTAGTTCAGTCTGATGTCAACATTTTTCATACCTCTATATGAATTATGAGCAAACTGAAGATAACTACATGGAACTATTTTAAATATATACATCGCATATTTAAATACAGAATCTAGAAAACTTTAGATTGAGGCTTCTTAATCTTAGCTGTGATAATTTTCTTTAGACATTATTGAATCTTGAAGTCAATGTGTAGCATTATTTCTTACTGAAACTGTTTCTGCTGCACTGTTTTAAATTTGAATTTGAAATTAGTGGCTTACTGAATAAAATAACAACTAGAAGTTCACAGGACTGTCAAGGAGGCTTGAGATTAAAAACAAGCAATTGGGAAGGCTGCAGACAGTGACAGTTGATGCTTTTGGTACCGTGAGTGGTGGCTAAGAGCTGTTGTGTTGAACAGCATAGCTGTTTCATGGCATGACACTCGGAACCATGTTCCATCACTGTGCTAGGGTATCCCTGTCTTCCTGCTCTAGAGAGCACAGCTGTGATGAGAGGAGTCCCTTTGGAGCTATGCAGGGTTTCACTTCTTGGTGGAAGACACTTGATATCTGTCTCCTTGTGCTCCCGTTTGAGTAGCCTGCAGTCCTCTGATGTAGCATGGAACACTCAGGGCTCTGCTGTAACCTGCCTGTACATGCCCTGGCCTGCCTTCAAGGCAGGAGCAGTGTACATGTGGCTTGGACAAAGCAAGGATAAACCTAGAAATCAAAAAGCGCTTTGGGATATGACAATGTAACATTAACAAATGTTTAATGATATTTTGCCTGAATAATTCAGAATTACTAAAACCAGAAAGAGGTTGGGTGCAGATCCAAGCATGTCAGTTTTTGTTTTCCCTTTTCCCAACAGTTGTCATTGATTCTATTTACAAAGTCACCGAAGGCCGGCAGTCTGAAATCTTCCACCGCCATGCAGAGGGGAACTTTGACCCAAGCTGTTGCTTTACCATTTACCATGGCAACCACATGGAGTCACTGGATCTGATTACATCTAACCCAGAGGAAGCTCGCACCTGGATCACTGGACTGAAATATTTGATGGCTGGAATAAGTGATGAGGACTCACTTGCTAAGCGACAGAGAACACATGATTAGTATCCTTTTATGAGCCTGAGCTCCAGCTTCTGATTCAGTGTTTCTGGCTTGTGTTTTTTGTGTTTGAGTGACTTCAGCATAGGGTGTCCTTTCACCTGCTGTTATGTGATCAGAAACCATACCATTGACAGTTATGAAAGCTTGAGTAATGGGTTTGACATGGATACTTACCTGTGCAATAAAACATCAGCTGTGCCTTAGAGATTGGATTAAGTTGCATTGAAGTTAGAGGATACCTCATAGTAGACTTCCAATGTCTGAAGGGGGGCTATAAGGATGCTGGGGAGGGACTATTCATTAGGGACTGTAGTGATAGGACAAGGGGTAATGGGTTCAAACTT
>WYDI02021471.1:0-41933 GCA_009867235.2 Psittacus erithacus | reverse complement strand
CCAAATTGGTCAGGCAGGATTTGCCCTTAGTGAAGCCATGCTGGCTGTCACCAAGCACCTTGTTGCTTTTCATGTGCTTTAGCATGCCTTCCAGGAGAATCTGCTCCAAGGTTTTGCCAGGCATGGAGGTGAAACTGACTGCTCTGTAATTCCCTGGGTCATCCGTTTTCCCCTTCTTGAAAATGGGGGTTATATTTCCCTTTTCCTAGTCATCCAGTTCCTCACATACACATATTAACCCCATCTCTTACTTATGTTTTCCCATGTGCTGATTAACTCTAGGAAGGAAATTTTCAGAGATATCCCACAAGATTCCATGCCCAACTTCCGCTCATTTCCAGCACTATCTTTTTGTTTTCCCATGGAAATAATCTAGTTAACAATTTTGCCAAATTTTTATGTTTTCACAGTTCTAGTAATTGTGTATCACCATGAGATTGCTATGCGCATTTTTCTTTGTAGACAAATACACTGGGGCATGCATGCAGTTAGCTTTGCAAATTTGGTAACCATGAAAATTCCTATCTTTCTCTTTCCCACATGCCAAAAAAAGATGTTTTCCAATTAATATATTTAGATACGCTTGCCTTTTTCTCTACTTTTTTATAGATTAAATTACCTTCTAATTCAGTCTAAATACACAACCAATAAATTATTTCAATATTAGTTAATAAGCCTCTGGGTAAAACTCAGCGTAAAAGAAAGAAAAAAACCAGAACAGCAGCAACCCTCCCATAGCACCATATTTCCTAAGTAAGAAATAAGGCTAATTAAAGTTCTATCCCATTTCAAAGGAAAAGTGCCTCGTTAGGATTCAGTTTTCCTAGTCTGTGTAAACAATTATAAAATGCAAATATTTCTCCATTTATACATAAAGCAATCACAATTTTTCTTTCCAAGAGAAATAAGTACCAAAGCCAGTTTTAGCAGTCAGCCCTGGGCTTGGTGAGAGACACAATCTGACCGCACCAGCGGTGCCAGAAGCATCAGAGATCTGGAGTTTAACTGTTGACACACTGGAAGCTCTTTCCACAATATTCTTATTCCACAAATACTGGTGAGGTTTAGAAGTCATTCATCACAGGTTTGTTTTTTATTTATTTCTAGGTTACAGCTTGTGCTTTAAATATATAACACTGGGGTACCTTCTACCAACCTACACATTGCACTGTTTAATGTCACTAAGACTGTGTTGAGACTGGGGAGCAATACTTCAAAACAGGGGATCTGACCTTTAGAGTCTTTCTGGGGATTCCAGGTGTATTTGTCTCAGACAGAAATTGTATTTGGTTCTGGATTTTATTTGATAATGGAAGGTTAGGTAAATACAAACAGCCAGAGCAACAATCGCTTGCTCATGTAAAGATACAAGCAGTGAATGTCCCAGATGTACTGGAGGCATCTTGATAATATTTCCACACATTCTAACTCAAGGCTTGTCTCTAACCAGTTTAAGTTTCCGTACTGACAAAATGTGACTGTTGCTGCTTTGCACCTACATTTTCCTACTGGTGAAAAAAATAGGCTAAAGGGTGGCACGATACTTTAAATAAACCATAGGGCAGATTGCCTCATCCTAATGCTGCATGTTATTTGCAATGGTTTTAATCACAAAGACAGCAGAAAGGCACTTCTCTCAATAAAAGGCCCACATACAAAAAAAAATTGCTACATTTAGGTCCTTCACCAAGGCCACAGTAGTGCCTTATGGAAATTTACCTAATACACATAGGCTGATTTACTGTACGCTACTAAAATGCAGGCTGTTTTAATTAGCTATGCATGTAATTACTTTGCAGGAAGAGGAACGGAAACCTTAACATCCTTCCAGTACAAGTTCTGATCCTACCAAGTACAGAAGGTGGAAACTTTACAACTTTTAGCTTTTATTTCAGTTATCTGCAAATGCAGATGCAAACTAAAACTGATGAATCCAAGTACTGAGAAGGATGAAAGGAACTGCAGCAAGATGAAAGAGGAATAACAGGACATAGATCAATATGTCAAGTACTTCATTTGGATGGAGTTATTTGCAGGGAATATTTCAGAGGAATGGAATGTTATTAGTTATTAACCAACACATTTACCAAACAATTGTATGCTATTATTTGTCCAAATAGGAAGCATTTCAAAAGCAATCCCCAGTTACATATTCTGCTGAAACTGCTCATGAGGAGAGGCCTTTGTTATGAGGTCAGCGCACCAGAACTTACCTCCTGATCTTGTGGTGTACCTAGTGACCAAGATTACATATTTGTTGCTGGTCAGGAACAAGTTAATGCTTCAGGACTTGCAAACTACTCATAAAACTTTAATACACTTCCTGTGTTGAGATTGACCTTGGAAGAATCTAACCCCCAAAAGCCTCCTACCATGTCTTACTCATTCACTTAAAATATATACTTGAATTTCACTTGAAATATATATATATGTGCACAAACACACCAACTGCAGTTCCACTCCACATATTTTATGCAGTCTTTCTCCAAGAACAAATAATTCTTTGAAGGATTAAAGAGTTATGCTGGTTAACTAGAAAGCAGGACCAAACAATGGTGAGAGAAAGGAAGAGCTAAGAAAAACCAAGGAGCAGGATTTCTATAGGCCTATTTATAACAGTTTTTCACGAGTATACAAGGAACTTAAGAAAGGTCAAATACAGACTGAACATTAAGAAATGTTCCTGGCAGTGAAAATACAGGCTAAACAGCAAGAGTTGCCCTTGACAGCAAAATTCTGCAGTTGCTGAACCAATCTTCCAAAAGAAGTACTTGGTGAGCTCTTCAGCTGGAGCCCTGAGGACTAAACAAAGCAAGAATGAACATTCAAAATTTTCAGAACCTTGGGACATCATCTGTCCAGACACAAATTTGCAGGATCTACTCTGGATGACATAAGAAAACCTGTTTCTTTCTTGCTTTGCTAGTTTCTGGTCAGACACATCTGAAACTCACAGTGTCACCTTATCTATTTGCCTTTTTTCCTTAACATCCATTGCTATTGCTGAAAAAGCTTTTTTTCCAATTACTGCACAATCCATATAAAGAGGGTATAAAAGGCATTTATAAAAGTAAAAAAAAAAAAAGGAATTTCTAACAGAACCACAAGTAAAGCAGCATGCATTTCTCCATATTTTCTCATTGAAAATTTCTGCCCACATCATAAAAGTCGCAGCCTTCATACAAATCTCATCAGAATAGTCATTATGTTTGCACTTAGCTGTGAGACAAAAAGTATCTGCACTAAACCAGTGTTAAAAGCATCTTTTAAAAGAAATACTGTGGTTCCTTTTTTTCTATCTGCAGATACTAATATTATTAGAATAGTCTTTAGCAATACCTAACAGACGTAGAACAAAAAACTAGAATTAAAAGAGAAAAAAAACCCAAACCAAAAAACATTCAAACTTTGAAGGTATTATTGTTTTAAAAAGCTTGTGACTACTGGCTGCCATTGCAGATGAGTTACTCGTGTAGAACGGAGTGAGTGGAGCAGACAACCCAGCTGCAAGGGGAACAGCAAAGATAAAGATCTGCTGCTCATCAATATCTAACCCAAACCAGTCATTCAGTGAATAAACAAAGCAGTGAATTTCTGAGAACAGGGAGGAAGTTCCCTAAGGATACTAATTTTTGCGGACTCTGCAAAGCAGTTTTGCTTGTACTTGATGTGGGAACAAGTTTGATACAGTACACGTCCGCACTCGCACCAGCGCAACTCCAAACTCACCCCCAGCAGCAAAATGAGTCCAGCATCCATTTACACCGGTCTAAACCTAGAGCTGTATTTAGCCTTTTAATTAGAACAGTTTGTTCATCTTTTCTCCCTTTCCTCCCCATCTCCTTTATTTAAAGCAACAAGATTCACCTAATACGACTGCTACCTCTTCATTATTGGCTTTGGGGATGTCAAGCTGCAGTTATTACTGTAGGAGTAACTGTGGGTGAAAACTTTGTGAAAGCCTTTGTTTTGGCTTAGTGCAGCATATAAATCAAAATTGGTTATGCACAGCCTGCATGTTGTTTACACTCCAGCATTATTCTAGCTGCATTCTTCACAAGCTTAAGCTCAAAACAGACATTCAGGTAATTTTAGACATTTCAGGCCAAATCATTTTTATTAAGAGAAGCTAAATGTCTATATGCAGCTGCGAATTGAAAACTGTTCTAGTTCTTTTCTGTACCAGTGATGTAGAAATAGTAAGATTATCATCTTATCCTACACCAAACATCACTGCAACAATTATAATACAGTTAAGAGTGAACTGTTTTCACACTGCTGAGGTGTCTAAATTCTGACAGGACTGACTTGAGGAAGGAAATGCAGAACAACGATTTCTCTCAGAAGAATCTGGGACATTCTCTATATAGAGATCTGCAGAGTACCTTTCAGGATAGAGCACAGAGCGTTGCTAATAGGGGTTAAAACCCAATAGCTATTTCTAACCTCCTTGGTTAGAAAAGCCACTGTTCTTCAAGAAGGCAATTTTAGCACTGAGTTTTTATCCCATGTTTGCACAACCTCTTCATCTTGTTGCTGTGTTAATCTAAAGCAACATCAGACAGGCAACTGTTTACCATTTCCTCTGCAAATTTCAATTTTGCTTCAGTTCTGTGTTCTGTAGATGTCTTGTTGACAATAACGATTCTCATCATGTGTCCAGCCAGAGCTCACAACCTTCCAGTTGGGTTTTGCTTTCCACATTGTGAAATACCAAGGAATAAATTCAATCAGAATATTGCAGACTACTCCACAACTCCTCCATTTCCCTTCTAGTGTAACACCACTGCATTATGCACATTCAAATACTAAGTGGCAAATTTAAGCTCTTAAGACTGGACTGATCTGCTTTTATCAGAACCTTCCTATTATCAAGCACCTTATTTCTGATTATTTTTTTTCTCTTTACACTATTTAAATGTCTATGATTTTAAGTTGTGCCTGATAGAGCTGCATAATTACAGTACATAAGAGAGACAGTAACCCCTACTGAAAAATGACCTCATGATCAGAAATGACGATTTGTGAATTATATGCATACTGTAAATAGCTTTAATAAACTGTCCCTATCTTTTTCTTATTTTTACTTCTGCCTAAAAAAAGCATAGTAACTCTTTCAGATCAAATTTTCCTAAGGACTGCACATCATTGGAACACTGAAATGAAATAGACTGAAAAAAATGTGGCATTTTCTGGTTCACCTGTTATTTATTTCCAGTTTTCTACCTAACAGATATGGGGAATTAGTACTCACTTGCACACAGAAACCATTTCAGTTCAAATAAGTGGCAAAAAAGACTGGACGAACAGAGTGGCTCTGAATACAACCTGCAGGGAAACAAAACCAGACCAAACCAAACCAAACCAACACAACCCAAGAGCAAAGACTTACTTTGTTGTTTACTTGGAATTCCAACTAGTTGACATTTTGCCCTCAGTTCCTCAGCAACAGGAAATAGTTTCTTTCTGCTGATCTTCTGGAGTTTGTAGGGTTCCTGACTTCTTCCCTCAGCAGGCAGCTGTCTGCCCAGCTACCAGTTCTTCCTAGCTTACTCTTTTATATTTTGCATTATGTTAATTATTTCTTCCTTTGTTTTATTATGCATTTCCCTATTGCATCTCTGAGCTGTCATGCTAAAACCTCAGTACTCTGACATACAAGAAGCTCAAATTCAACTTTCCAGGCAATTGCCTTCTAGCTTTGCGAGATACTGTTTTCCTGAACTGTATTACAATGACTGTCAGCAGTGGATCGCTGTGAATATAAAGTAGTATTTCTTATTGCATATGACTTCTTGAAATCTATAGCCCAAAATAATTAGTGGCAGAGAGCTGAAGATCTGGCAGGGAATTGTGGTAGCTCTATTAGGACAGCAATCAATACTTCAGTGATAGTTGATAACTACCTGAATAATTATTTACAGTTAAATTGCAATCACATAGTGCACATGATTTACGTTGGGTATGATTTTATAGCAACAACTACGAATACAGCACATGGCGGTTAGTGATGGATTGCTTCAGCTTGCAAGCCCTTCAGTGGCACCTGCCACATTACACACTGCAAAAGCATCCGGTAAATTGTCACAACAGCCACATAAATACACCTATGTAGGTGTATCTCTTGGTTGTCAGATGATTTTGCAAAGAGGTTGTTGCCAGCACTGTACATACAACACTGGTTTCACTCTGAAATGTTTCAGAAATCACATGTGAAGAAAGCTTAAGGTATCCTGGTAAACACATCATAGCAGAAAAGAGGATCCAGAGGTAGTTGGAATAGTCAGCTACCAAACTGACTTTTTTAGAAAGCAATGAAAGCCACAAAAAGAGTGAAATTTGAGTAAAAAATAAACAAGAAACAACACAAAACAAAACACCCCACACTTTACCACAATTTTAAAATTATAAACAGCCAAAATATCAGATGTTTAAGCTCCACTGAAAACTTAGATCAGACTGTAAAGTACTTTAGCTTTGAAATGAATGTGAAGGTGAGATGAGGTGGTCACTTGAGTCCAAATAACCCAACATGGGCAGGACGAATCATACAGTGCTGCAGTAGAATCAAAGATCCTGCTCTTCATAGAGAGGGGACCATCTCTATTGATGCTTACTCTTGCTTTCTAAAAAGCAGTCAGAAAACAATAGGTTCCAGCACACTTCATGAGCTCAGCCTGCTTCAAGTATGTCTAATTATTTAATTTCTATCCTTAATTTTTAAATAGTGCCATAACACATACCCACAGAAACATCAGCTCTCCTACCTTGCTGTGGTTTCATTATCCAGCAAAGGTGCTTTTCAACAAAAGGAGTAAAAGTGGGAGTAAGTAGAAGCATGCAACTAGTATCTCAAGATGGATAATTAAAGGCTAGCAAGATTTTATTCCCATAATTTGTCACTGCTATTCCCTGCCTGTTGCAAAACATGTTACTGCTAATGAATTTTACAGGATAAGGCAGAAGTGGAGGTGGCCGGCTATGGCACATGGCTACTATCATACTGCCTCTAAGGGTGAACTTCCCTGACTTGGAGCTCTCTGAAAGTTTAACACACATTTCAACCAAAAAAAAAGAGATCAACTTCTTCAAATTAGAACTGAGAGAGGAAGAAAATCCATTCAGAGGAAGGGGGAGAAATAATTCAGGGTAATTCCACCTTCCACACTGCTTCATTTCTTACACTGGATTTTCACAAAAAATATCTTTCACAAACACTGCCAGAGGAGATCTCACTACAAGCATAAGAACAAAGTGGATCCAGGAGAGAGTGCAAAGGGTTCTTGCACAGGCCTCTACCTTTTACTTGTCTTTTATTTTTTGTCAGAATAAAAACTTTATTTTTTACCCCTGAGTCATTCCCTCGCCGGCTTACATCAGCTCACATTAGTTTCATCACTTTTTCGTTTCTTTTTCTTCTTTATGTTACATTTGGGGCATTGTCTTCAGTTTTACACAGCCCTATGCATTTGTCAATGGGAAAATCCAGATCGAAATATTCCAAATACACATCCAGAAGTTCAAATATCCTGGGAACTGTGGTCTAGAAAGAGAGTCGAAGGTCCTTCCGAAAGAAACTGTAAAGTAAGCCCATGAAATAGTCTGTGTCTTCACAAGTGCAAAAAAATGAGGTGGGGAAGAAAACAGTCACAAATGCCATTTGTTCAAAGACCTCCAATACAACAGAAGTGTTTTTTTCCATCTGGATACCTTTTATGAAACTTTATATAGGAAAAAATGTTCCAAAAAAAAAAGAAGAGTAATTTAAAAGCTCAAATTTAGCACTGATTTATTACGATGCAAGGTGCAGAAAAAGAAAAAGAATGAGAGAACTGCTGGACCCTGTGGCAAGTACTTGGCATGGTGCAAAGACACTGGATAACTCAACCCTCTGTCAGCCCACTAGTTGGGACTGTATGCGGTATTGCCACAAAAGACATAAGTAGCGATATTACAGGGAGCCAACAATGTGGCTATTTCATTGCTCAACCTCAGAGTTCAGAAGAATGTGTCTGTTAAACAACAGCTATAAAGCCATCAAGTCCCAGTAGAAGATGAGAGTACTTTTACACACTGAAATTACCTAACTAGAAGGTATAAGTAGTTTGACTTTCACAAGTGAAGAGGACACAAGCTGAGACAGCAAAAATCTATTTTTACATACTTCCAAGTTGATACTGAGCTGTGTATGGAGAAAATTGGGACACATTTTTCTGCTGTTACCCTCCTCCTATCCCACAAGTAGGGATCTGAGACCTTTTCCCGTTTTGTTCCTTTGCACAGGGAAAACCAAACTCCAAAGAGAAGCGGCAAGCACACTGCTCCTCTCCCCTAACCCCAGTTGTCCAATCCCTGCTGTAAATAAAGCAAGCTTAGATTCATCCAGCTGAATATCCCAGCCTCAAATTTTCCCCTTCAAAACAAGGACAATTTAAGAGTTTAAGTAGTGAAGATTTTGTTTTAAGGAAAATGCTAACATTGAGGCTTCATGTTAATGAATAAGACAAAAGAAAATACCAGTAGTTTCAGCGCAACTAAACAGGAGCTATGTAACAAAACAGACTCAGAAAGATTGTTTCTTCGACTAAGTTCAATCATTTACGAAAGAAGGAAAATTATGCAAAGCATCAGACAGAAAGGTCAGTGAGCAACACAGACTGCATGCACGGTGGCTTTACCCAGGTCCCACAGCCATGTTTCCGCTCAGGCTTAAGGTTTTACAGGCAACTGAACCGCATAGTCTGCTCTCCATTGCCCTTTCATTCAATTAGTTCCTGCTCTCTGCAACAGTGCAGAAAGAGTGTGTGAAGGAAAAAAATATAAGCAATTTATCAATCTGGAGAACACGGTCCTTATTTAACAACCTGATGTCTCGGAAATGTGGGAGGCTGAAAAGACAGACAGACACAGACTAGATAGGAACATTGCCCAGTCACACCAACCTTTCCCTTCCCTGCATCACTATGAATACCACAGCCTTTATTACATATTTAAAAGCCTTTTCATGCATATTTTTGAAATTATGAATCAAACGGAAAAAAAATAATTCCAAGCAGAAGCCGAATTTTTAGAGAGACCCCCATTAAAAAATATAAATAAAGGTATCACAAAAAGCCTAATCGTGAATTTTTGATCCTTAAGTTCAAACCTCATGATTTCCTGACACATCGAACTAACATCCTCAGCGCTAGCGCTACTTCTATACGAGCCAATATAGTCTTCAGCATCTTCATTTTGGCAGCAGATAGCCTCAGTCATTGCACCCTGCATTTCCATAACTGGTGAATAACAACCAAAGATTATATTTACCTCAATATTTTCTTCCTCCAGTGTTTGTCTACCCTCCACTTACATCTTCCTGCAGCTTCAGCTGCTACACGTTGTTCACGGCTAATAGGGAAAGCAAAACATTTTCTTCACAGCCTATATAAATGTAAACAAATACAGCAGCTGAAGGTACCCTTGGGTTTCTGTTTCACACTGACTCACACTGCTAGATCATGCACAGAGTCAATCACCATGGCAATGAGATGCCAGAAACCATTTCCAAACTTTCATGAATATTTAAGCATGGACAGAAAAGTTCAAAAGAAAATATTCTTTTACAATGTTTTGCTGCTTTTTTAACTCATAGAATCCTAGAATCGTTTGGGCTGGAAAGGACCTTAAAGCTCAATTAGTTCCAACACCTTGCCACAGGAAGGGATACCTTCCACCAGACCAGGTTGCTCAAAGGCCACAGGTTGTGTGTCCAACCTGGCCTTGAACACTGACAGGGATGGCACAGCCATAGCTTCTCTGGGCACCCTGTGCCAGTGAACTGTTATAAACATCATCACAACTTCCTTGCAGTCATTCTTTAGCCACAGCTATTTTCAGAATAATGTTAACAAATAGTTAAATTATTATTAATGCACTTTAATTACAGCCACCATGTGGAGTTCAGAATTGTGGCACAAGGTCGCACTGCATTACATACAGAAAATTACAGAAAAAAAGATGGTTGTTCCCCATTAAATTGGCAAGTATCACAAATAATTTATCAAAGGAGACACTGGAAGATATCACACATTTAAACGTGATTTAGTGTCACTGAAAGTGGAGGCCCCAATTCAGTTCCCGCTCTGAAGAAACGGAGCCATGTTTTCTGCACAAACCTGGTGCAACTATTCTGTAATTTTAGACTACAATTCCCATTCAACAGGGAAAATAATTTTCTAGAATTACTCCCAAAAGCCAATACAAAAGGTATATAAGCACACTTCAACATTTTCTTTAACAGACTCATAACTAGATACACAAAAACACAGGAGTTACAATGCAATCATAACTCAGCAACAACAGCAAAATCACAGCTTTGGTAAAGGAAAGTAATTTGATTATAACCTATTAATGTCCTTTACTTAAAAAAGGTATAGGAACTTTTTTAGTTTGTGCACATTGCAAGTATGAACAGATACAAACTTTAAAATACAAGTTTTTGCTTTTATTATTAAACATTAGGATTCCGCCCCCCTCACACCCTAAATTTAAGACAAATAACATTACCATACTTTCAATATTTGTTGTTAAATGTAAAAACCCTACAGTGTTTGAACTTGCTCCAAAAGATGATACTGTAACATTTACAAAAGAACTACAAAAGTAAAGAAAATCATGTTTCAGCCATCATTTGCTTCTGCATTATTAAACACATAATCAGTTTCCAACTTCTCTTGAAAGAAAAATCCAAGTGGTAAATCCAATCTCATTCTGCCTTTTTCATCTGAATACTTACATTTACTGCATCAAAATACAGAAGACAAGTTCAAGCCAAAATTCAATCCCCAACAAGCCAGCTCATTGCGTGAGAGCTGACAGACATCTGCTCATAAATCTTTCAAGCTTGCCATAAACAGCCACCAAAACACATTCTGTAGCACCGAAACCAATGGAAGACCAAATTTCCAACCACACCACAGACTGCCCGTCCTTCCTCACTCCCACTTTGATGGTTCTGTAACATTTAAAGCCCTATCTATAGAAAGAGGATCCCTACTCTCCCCTAAGCTTGTCCAAGATCTGGCAAGTGCCAAGGCAGATATGTCATTGCACCAAGAAATAGATGTCTAAATGGACTTTTAGGCTTCACATTGATACAGATGTGTATTTATAACTTCTACACATGGGGGGGGGGGTGATCCTACCATGTATATAAATAAATCCCAACCTTTAAAAAAATACCCAGTTTCTCACTGGGTGGAGTTTGTAAATAGACCCATACAACACTAAAAGCAACAGCAGCGTTTCACCCAAGATGATTTGAGGATATAAACATGACAAAGACTGCAGGGAGATGTAATATTCTTAACTGCTATTTTTGGAAAGAAACAGCTCACCTTTTGGACAATGGAGCTTTATTTGATCTGAGCAAGAAACAGAAACCTTTAAAGCTAAACTGATAGAGAACAATTGCTAGGTTTAAAGTTGATTATACTAATCAACAGAAGTCTAAAAAGAGATTGTTCCTTCCTACACAAACTGCTGCGTTGGCATGGAAGCCAGCAGTGTGCAATGTCCCCAGTTGTTCCCAGCTACAAAGTCCCAGTGTCCCAGGTCCCATGAGGACACTGAGCATTCCAGCTACATCCTTTACAGCAAAAGGCACTGGAAAAGAGCACAGACCCAGCTCTATACCATGCTTCTCTAATTAATCTAATTTCAGGTCTAAATCTGTTTTGGGCCATAATCTGCATTAATGTGCAGGGGTTCAGGTCCAGACAATGTCAATGGTAAGGACAGTATTTGTCTTATGGGAAAACAAGCAGATAATTTCTTTAAATAATAACATTTGATTGCTTTTAGATCAAGTTTCATTGCAGTAAAAAGAGTTTACCTCTATCAGAAGTTTTCCAACTGTTTCTCTGTTGCCTGCATTGCCTCTTTACAAGATAATTGTTGGCAAGACACAAACAAGCAGAAAACAAAGCATCAGACAGACAACGTATTCCTTACCAAATTAAATCAATGTCTCTTTTCAGCTCGATTTGTCTAGAGGAAAACAACAACAGGAAATTAAGGAAGATACAGCTCATTTTGGCCAGTATGTTCGAATACATTCTTAATTATTTGAAATATAACCACACCTTGAATTTAAACCATTTGGACCTATGGTTTTGTTCAAGCTTAAATGTAATTTCTATATCTGAATATATTTTGCATGGGTATTAATGCAGGAACAAGCACCTTCTTTTCTCTAGAGCTTCCAAAGCCATTCTGATAAACTCCAAAGCTTAAATGTCAGGAGAACAAATTTTGCACATCTTAGGCTTTTAGGAGTTTATCTTTCAAGTTTAGATTGGCTTTTGTTTGTTTATACATTCATTACAAGCTCTTATCTCAGATTTGTCAAAGTTAAAAACCATCAATATCTTGTCCTGAACTTTCTTCAGCTTTCAAAGTACTTTCCATACACAGTACACTTAATTCAGTCATAGAAAACAAGGAGGGCTCACTGACAAACAATAAAAACCAAAACCTGTTTCAGGATACCATTCTGCATTCTGAAATAAGCTCATTTTCAGCAGAAACTACGTCTTTCAGGAGAAATCTGCCCTATATATTTATCACATTCTGTCCTCATGGCTATTGCTGCTCTGACAACTTCAGCACATCCATTTTGCTTTGTTTCCAGTGCGCACAGCAGGCAATCACTTGGCAGCTTACATATTACATTCTTCAGACTAAATTTACATGTACAATATATATTTAAAGGTTTTTCTTTGCCACTAAGAGTTGTACACTTGCAGGTCTAGCTTCACATCCAATTCCACATGTCCAGTTTTTGGGTAGGTCTTTTTACTTCATTTACAGATCATGCTACAGGTATTTTTATAGCTATAATTAGCATCACTCAGAATGGGCGTCACCAATAACTTTCCTACATGAATATCAATACTGAATTTCACACATTTTGTGCAGGACACTGAAGACTTTTTTTCTGGAAGTCCAAACTGTATTTTGTACTGCTGCTAAATACTTTTTACACATAAACCAGGCATCTGACATCATCATTTAGACCTTGGAGCTCAGGATAACCTTCACACTGCAGGAGCACCGAACAGATCAGTTTCTGCCAGAGGTTTATACTGCTGAAATAAGAGAATATGAACACACTTGTGACCTGTATTTCTGTAAATAGCTCACATCTTCCTATTAAATACTTTCCTACTTTTCCCACACACACACCATTCATGACTATATTCTTACTTTTCTTCCCGTTCTGCAAATACAGTGAATTGTAGTATACTGGGAATATTTCTATTACACGTGGACCTCTTAGAGAACATGCAGAAAAACTGCATATTGCTATAAACATTGGGCCCTTTTTTGTTATGGTTTGGGTTTTTTTTTTCTGAAAGTGGTATAGCAGACATTTTGAACTGTTTCTTTTATACAGGGTGGGCAAAGATAATTTGGAGGTTAGAGATGGAAAGGGACTTGGATCAGACACCTGACAAAAGATGCAACCAGTATTTTTATGCCATCTTCATCTGATTACAAAAATTATATCCATTGCCCCCCCCAACAGGATGAAAGAAAGCACATAAAGGCCTTAAATTAAGGTCATTTATTTAAATATGATGCTTTGAAAAGCCATTTGGGGATCTCATTTCTTGGTATGACTGAAACTATTTTCCCTGTTGTCGCAGTTTAAACCCAGCTGGTAACTCAGAACCATGCAGTCACTCGCTCACTCCCTCCTTTCTTCCTCCCCCAGCTCCCGAAGGGATGGGGAGGAGTTATCAGCACTGTTCTCAGACTAAAGCTGAAAACACAGCACTGCACCAACTACTAAGAAAGAGCAAAATGACTGCTACAGCTGAACCCAGGACAGTATCTGTAAACAGGAATATTACATTTAGATAGAAATAGTAAACATCTTCGCTGAACCTGCACAAGGACTATTACTTTCAGTGCTTATATTTCTCTTAGAGACAGACTAATTCCTTAAAAGCATAAATCTTATATAAATTCTGAGTTCCATATTACTGCAAATAATATTTCACACTAAAATCTACTCTTCATAGATAAACTTTTTGAAATATTAAACTTTATACTGTAACTGCATTTACGTGATAGTAGAACTGATGTCACCTACTATGAAAGTCCATAGGACAGGGGCTAGTACCTATGGATTCTGCATGTCTACCTATGAACAAGTGTCAGAGAGGGGATCAGAGTGTTTGAAAGAGGGAATAAGGAGAAATATGCACAGCAAGAAAAAGGGGATGTGGAGAAACGGTGACAAGGAGCCTTGAGGGACTTCTGAGAGAGAACTGGAGCAAGAACATCAGTGCGTGCACGAACCCAGACTGCTCAGCAGAAGTTTACCACAGTCTGGTAAACACAGCCATGCGAGGTGCATCTTTCACACCACAGAAACGGCAGCTTCCAGCAACTTCAGCTCCACTTTAGCAGATGTATCTGTAGGAAAGAATTTTCTTTCTTCCTTCACTTTCAGTTTTTGGATGTAGTTGCTTATGGCAAATTCAGCTCCACTTTAGCAGATGCATCGGTAAGAAAGAATTAAAGAATTTTCTTTCTTCCTTCACTTTCAGTTTTTAGAATCATAGAATCATAGAACAGTCCTTAAGGACTGGAAAGGACCTTAAGATCATCCAGTTCCAAACCCCCTGCCATGGGCAGGGACAGAATGTTTACGGTACTGCTAGGTTAGGCTCGGCTCGGCACCGCTCCGCAGGGGGGTAGAACCGAGAAACCGGGGCACCGAGGGTTCTGGGGCAGCCCGTCAGCAGGAGGGGGGGGAGTCGCGGCAGGCAGAGGCTCCTGCCCCGCGATGCAGCAGGGATCGTGTCCCCCTTCCCATCCCTTCCGCCGGAGGCACTTGCGCTCCCCGCAGCCGCTCAGTGTCACGGTCTCCAATGGCAAGAGGAGCCCATGCCCTGGCTGCTGTGTACCTGCACCCAGCAGAGCCGGGCGCTCCTCGTAGCAAGTCCCAGACCCATCGCAGCAGCATTCCTGGGAGAGGATTTTGTACTTAATGGAACTCAGGCTTTGGATGATGGGGGCTCTTTAATTCTGGAATTGCTGAACAAGGGAATTCTGTTCCTGCAAATCTGAGTTTCAAAGAATATTCTCCTGCCATCTGCGAAAACCCAGTTTAGCCCAGCCAAGCACAGCACGGTTTAGCACAGTTCATACAAGTTTAGCTTAGCCCAGTTTAGCCCAGTTCAGAGAAGTTTAGCCCAGTTCAGACTAGCTTACCTCAGTTCAGCCCTCTTAAGCCCAGTTTAGCCCATTTCAGAACAATATAGCTCAAACCAACACAGTGGATCAGTTTAGCCCAGTATAGTCCAGTATAGCCCATTTCAGCACAGTTTAGCCTTGTCCGGACTACTTTAGCCCAGTATAGCCCAGCTCAGCCTCATTTAGCCCAGTTAAGCCTAGTTTGGCCCAATTCAGACCAGTCAAGCACAGTTTAGCCCATTCCAGTGCAATTAAGCCCAGCCAAGAACAGTTTAGCCCAGTCCAGCACATTTTAGCCCAGTTCAGACCTCTCCAGACCAGTTTAGCCCACTCCAGCCCAACTAAGCCCAGCAAAGCCCAGCCAACAACAATTCCGCCCACTTTAGCCCAGTTTGGCTCAGTCCAGTCCAGCCCAGCTCAGTCCAGCCCAGTTTAGCCCACTTAAGGCCAGTCCATTTAGCCCAGTCCACACAAGTTTAGCCCACTTCAGCTCAGTTTAGACTTGTCCAGCCAGGCTCAGGCAGGTGCTGCCCAGTTCAGCCAAATGGAGCCAAGGCCAACCCAGTTAAGCCTAGCCCAGCACAGTTTAGTCCAGCCCAGCCCAGTTTAATCCACTACAGCTCAGTTTAGCCCAATGTAGCCCAGCCCAGTTTAGCTTAGTCTAGCCCAGCTCAGAACAGTCCAGGCAATTTTACCCCTGTCCAGCCTACTTTAGACCTGCCCAGCCCAGCTTAGCCCAGTGCACACCAGTCCAGCCCAGTTTAGCCCACTTCAGACACTTTACCCCAGTTCAACCCAGCCCACTTTAGCCCTCTCCAGCTCATTCCAACTTAGCCCAGCACAGCCAACTTTAGCACAGTCCATTCCAGTTTAGCCCAGCCCAGCCCACTTTAGCCCAATTCAGCCAAGTTTAGCCCTGTCCATGTTTTTGGATGTAGTTGTTTAAAATGAAGGTCATAAAAGGGGTTGCAGGGAAGGACTTCAGGTCACGGGGAACACCTCACATACACAAGTGTAATTTGGATTTATCTATAATAATGACTTGTACCCTGCGAGATGTTTTCAAGCTGTGGATGAATAAATGTCCTTATTTTACAACAATAACATTGCCCCAAACCAAATGCTTTATTAAGCTTGCAAGAGTCATTCATAGAATATGGTATAAAAGAGTCAGAAGGAAAAAGAGACACAAGAGGATTCCGGTGTTTGGCTAACTTAATTTGGTTTTCATTTGCATTAGAATAGAATTTAGTTTGTTCACTGAACAGATCAGATACTTAACAAGTAATATGTCAGATACAAAATTAATTTGGCAGTTTTACAACTGGGCTTAAAGTGCCCCAAATAGTTCCCTTATTACTCCTCTCCTGAGTTTAGAACAGAAGTCTAGATACTTAATTAGACAAATTTAAGGTAAACTGAAATCTAACACCTGACTCTGAATTGCCTGGGGCATGCTGCTCCTATCTTACTGTAGGCAGAGTATTTGTTCAGTGGGGCAAGTGTGTGCAGCTGAGGAGCTGTGCGCTTCCAACCACAATGTATACCTACCCACCTACACCAGAAACTGTGCTGCATTCTTACGGTAATGAAAGAGAGCTCCAAAAGTGACTTTTCAGATATAAATGCACATTAATACTTCTAATCTCAAGAAGAATTTATACGGTTTTAGTCTGTCCGTAAAGATCTTACCCCCTTTTTTTATTCACACAAAACAGGAGAATTTACTTACTTTTCCCTCCATGCCACACAGCTGGGGTACATGACACTTTTTCTTCCCAGTACAGTCTTTTCAACTGAATCACAAATGGTAGCAGGAGTCTGGAGGAAAGAGTTAAGTGCAACCAGAGACTCATACAGAAGAATGTATGTTCTTCCATATAGAAAAATATATGGAATATATTTACCTAGACTATTTACTGGTTATTATGCCTTAAAAATGAAACAAAATACCTCTTCTTGAACAGAAGAACATGAAGAATAAGATTACTTAATAAGATTCTCTAGTACATAGCTTCAGCACTTGGAGAAGCCTAGCTCTTTTGAGAGCTCACTATGCAAGAAACATTTTAAGGATCCGAGAAGGAAGACATGGAAACTTGCATGTCACAATTGTGACATACTGATATCATTGTATAAAATCCCTGTCACTGTACATGGCCACAGTACCAACTGATCCTCAGGAAGAAAGGCAATCAGATTCTGTTAAAGCACCTGAATTATCTCCAGGGAACACAAATCTTAGACTTTTTTTTGTTGTTGTTGTTGTTTTTTACCTGTAGTAGCAATGCTTTACCTGAAATAAAGCAAACATGAGATAATACTTCCAAGGTATTAATTACTTTTATGTCCCAGTAGGCTACATGGTACCAGAGGAAAAGAGATGTTAATTGTGTTCAAGAAGACAAATGGGAATAGCATGTGCATGTACATTTTTTCAGTAAGTTAAAGCACAGGTTCTACAAAGTCTCTATCTTATTGACTAGACTATGTGTAATAAATTAGGAAAGGATCCATTCAGAGCATAACAAGTTTCAGAAGCGCTTGATACAGGATGTGTATTCCAAATTGTACACTTCCTGAGGCAGAGACTGTGAGAAAAACAAAGTACCTTATTATGCATCAAAGCGCTTAGTCACCATGCTTACATTCAAAAAATAAAGTTCCCCTAGATGTAAATACATGCAGGACAGGCATCTGCACTACCTTAGCATCAAAACAGACATTTTGCCAAGCTAGGTGGGGGTAACAACAAACAAAACTAGTATTTCACTTCTTACACGTTTCTTGTCAATGCAAGCGGAACACCGTTCACCTGCCTACAGAGGCCAAGCCAGTGTTTAGAAATATTAAATGAAAAAGAACATCAGCAGCACGAGCTGCTCTTGCACTCGGGACATTCACGTGGGACTTGGCACAGCTTTGTATTGACCCTTGCTCCCAGGACAGAACCTTCCAAGAAAGGCTATACCCACCTGCATTTATGAATGGATGCAAACTACTGTCTGGTGACAAGTGGGAATAAAATGACTGCTTTCATTTTTGCCTTGGGAGACTCCTAGAGACATTTTATTGTTGCATCTCTTATAACTACTGAGTGTTTCTGAATTAGTCTTCTCTAGAGCTTATATTTGCTAATTCAGGATACAACAGAGCCGCAAGCTCTGTTGGCAATTCTGAAAAAGCTTTTGGTATTCCCATCATAGCAACTAATTTTTTCAATCCAGTCCTTCATTATATGGATTGTAGATTCTTCTGATAAGGATTTCACATTAAAAAACCCAGAGCTAGCTTAAAAATAAAGTGTTTTGCACTGTAAAGCTGTGCAACCAAAGATCCATCCCATAAACATCCAGCTAAAGTTTTCATAGTTCATAGTGCAGCAATCAACTGCAATGATGGCTCATTATATGTCCTCAAAAACTGACTCCTGTGGTGTGAAGTGATGGTGGGCCAGGAAAAAAAATGATAGCTTGTCCCACGTTACTCAGATATTAACGAATGCCTACGGTTTTTCATAGGCTGAATCTCTCAGTAAATTTTGAGCAAAGAGAAAATATCTATCACCTGTTTCACTATTTGAGTGGAAATAAACTGTTAAAGTATGTATAAATAAATTAAGGTGGTCCAGTTTCATGAACAATTTATCCCCTATTGTCAGCCAATTTCTAGTAATGCATAGGATGGCTAAGGACAGAACTTCATAAATGTTCATTTATGCAAAGTTGTGCATTTTTTCTTCATGACTTTGTACACTGGTGGTTTCAGGGGAAGGAAAACAAGTAACAGCGCAGACAGGGTGCCTTCAGCACAAGAGAAGGAAAGCTGCCTGACAGCAGCAAGACCTCAGGGACTTCAACGCGCCTATTAACGTCTGTTTTATTCTGCATATATCGGGTCTGCTGCATTAACAAACATCAGTACTGGCAAGTAAAGCTTAGCATGCAGCCCCGAAGGGTCAAGAAACACAGATGAGAACAAGCAATATCAAAAAGTAAAATGAAGAGGAAATTGGCCTAGATCTGGGAAACAAACAAACCCAACTCATTAACAATTACCTTTCTGACCTTGAGGTTGTGAAGAAGGGAAAAGGGAAAGGAAACAATATAAGAGAAAAAAAGATTCTTCCAGGATGTATCTTCAGAAGAATAGAAATCTGTAAGGTAACACCTTAGCCTCAAGTTGCAGATGTAAAAATAAAAACCTTTCAAATTTCAACAACCCTAAGTGCTTGGAGCAGTAAGCATATTTAATATGATATTGGACCTCATCAGAAAATGGGGAAAAGGAATACAAATGCTGAATAGACTTCATTCATGAAGTTTTCTTAACAGGTTAGCTGCGGTAAAGAGGATAAAAGGAGGAAAGGGAACTTAAGAGGAAACTTGGGCTTCTTATTAGCAAAAAATGAACTAAAACTTAGTGTGTAAATCAAGAAGTAAATAAATCCACTGATTTCTGCATTACACTGGTCATTACAGAAGAACACCACCATTAATACATTTTGGCTACGTCAATAACTTTGGATTGCCTTGCTCTGACTACTTTCAAATCTTTAAGAAAATAAGGTAGTAGATTCTGAGAGCAAAGTGGTTTGTCTAGGGGGAGGAGAGAACAGAGGAAGGTCATAAAAGTGCACAGACTCACAACAAAGAAAACCCTTCCCAAAATGAACCATACCAGTACCATAATATTCAGTATCAACACAAAAGAGCTCACAAGAAGTGAACATCTCATGAGTTTTTTTCTCTCCTTCCCCATCAGGAAGCAATGTAATACTTTCCATGGGAGGAGATTTACTTTCATAATTAGATCTTGTCAGACTGACTTTCAAAACTTGGAATGTTTGGTATTTTCTGGTGGCAATCTATATTGGCATCTGAAAGATTTTAATGGATACTAACCAACTAACAACCTGCAACAAGAGTTTGAGACTGGTATCTAACTAAATTTCTCTGTAAAATCACAAGTTTGATCAAAGTTGTTTGCCTTGCTAGTGATTATTGTTATTACAGCTCCATTATGGCAAGATAACGGCAGCACAGACATGATGAGAAACAGTTCCCAAGTTCTTCTGTGGTCATACTTCATGTAGAAGTTCAGTAATATTTTTATCAGCCCTTAGGTTCTTGGTTTTCATCTGAGGAGAATCAAGAAGTCTACCAAAGAAACGTATTCCAAGCATTTGGTAACCACAGATAATGGACAACTACCATATTAATCAGGAAAGTGTAAATATGACATTAACTAAAAATAATAAAAATAAATTAAAATTTAAAAGTCAGTGATTTCACATGAGAAGGCTCTGACAGTCATTTCATATCTGTGCCCATGTGGTTACTAAATAAGTGATTCTTAATTTCTATCTATTCCTGTTACAAATTTGGGATTACAGCTAATGTACTTTGATTATTTTTATAACCTTTTGAAGAGCAGAAGACAATAATGTATTTAAATTATCTGCTTATGCACATAGTATCTGTTATAAGCACAGCAAATACACAGCAAAATGGACTAATATGATTTAACAGGAGTTGGCTGAAAAACAAATTCATTATTTCTTCAGAGATCTTTTACCACAAAGTTTTCCTCAAATCAGAGTTGGGCAGAAGTCAAAGAATAAAGCAACATTATTTTTTAACATAAATACAAAGTTTTTATTTTCTTCAAAATTTTCCGGTAAAACGCTTCAATCTTGAAAATTTACTTTTAAATAAGATTTATTTTTTTGTTTGCAGGATGAAGCCCTATGTACCATCACATTTTTATGTACCTCCGCACGCCTAAAAATACTGCCTGAGAAGTGTTCCTGGAAAAAAAAAAAAGCCAGAAAAAACCATTTTCACTTCAGATTGACAGAAAGCAATTGCTCAACATTTCCTGTCAACCTGCTTCAGAGGCTTTTGAGACCTGAAAAAGATGACAAGTCGGACAGTTTTTTACCCTCTAACATAAGGCTTTTGCAAGTGGCTTTCTTTTTCAGAGTTGTTGTAACACATCCCAGCTATTTGGGAATGCAATCTATTTACCCAAAGCAAACGCTATGATTTTCTATATATACACACATACACATGCACACACATACCCCTCGACTTGCATCTGCAGCATACCTTTTGTTAAAAATATTCCTACTGACAGCAGCCACTAAGTTGAAGTCAAGAAAGCGCGTATGGACTCATGCAGTCGGCAGGGTACACAAGTTCTGTTCCCCCAGGACCTCAGTGAAGAATACAATAACCGTATATCCACATTTTCTTCCAAGAAGAAACACAGGACATCTTTTTTCTCTCTCGTGGAGCTAAATGTAGCAAGATGTGCCCTTGCAGCCTGACCCATAAGGCACATCTTACCCAAGAAAAGATATTTTCTCCTCCAAGCTCTCCCTGCTCACGTTTTATAGTGTCCTTTTTCTCTTTTTAGTTATTAGATGAACCGTTCATACCTGGCCCTACCTCGCTAACTATTTCAGCTATAGGAGGCCCACAGATGACAAAATAACTCCTAATTTCAGGATTAGATCACACAGCTATTTCAAAACCACCAAATCATCTCATACCCTTCAACTGCAGTTAACAGAATACACAGTATCTTTTAGTTTTCTTTCAGAAAGTCAGCAAAAGAAGGAGACCTGTGATTCGAACTCACTAGACATGGCTGAGAGCTCTGGCTGAAGATAATGGAGGAGTAATAGGAAATGCTTGGTAAAAAGCAGCAGACAAGATATTTAAGAGCCTGTAGCACAACAGGGCAAGGAGATGAATACAGCTACATCAACGTCAAAGATACAATTACCTGGAACAGCAGAAAAAAAAAATCATTCCACTAGAAGTATTAAAATATGCAGTGCATTGAAAAGTCCTGAGCACGCAAAAATTCTTGTCGCTCCAGTGGCTTCAGCTTATACCACCATCAGCAAGAGCTCCAAGACAGTGGTGCCTCCCTTGATCTCCTCGCTGTACATCACCTAGCCGTGTTACAGAGCATACATCACACCTTGAAACAGCTTATTTTTATGGAAGAGATAATTACCTGGGGTTAATCAGCAGGTGGCTTTAAAGTTTCCTGATAGGCTACCAATAAATTAAGAGAACTCATACAATTATAAGAAAAATCAGCATTGAAAAATAGTGTTTCTGAAGATTACAATGCATAACGCATTCTGGATGCTAATAGGGCACATCCTTAATTGTGCAAAAGGTTCAAACTCTTGGCACCAGTAATCAACACTTGAGCTTTATGCAATTATTAGAGACAGTACTTCAGTGAGCACCTCTGTTTCTATATCGACACATTTATGTTTTTGAAAGAATGCAGCGCTACTATATTCCAGAAAAGCCATAAGCACACAATTCCTTGCTTGTTAAAACATCTTTACTGACAAGTTGCCCATTTCACTTGTTTCAGCAAGATGAAAATAAACATTATTTTCATTTGTGTTTCATTAAATTATTCCGCAACCCATATGCAGTGTCTTGATGCAGTTAGAAAGGTGAACAGATGGGATTTTATTTTTAGCTCACATTAACACAGCCCATCAAATACTCATTTGCTTGATATACTATCATAATATAGCTTACTACTCAGCCTTTAAAGTATATCTTTGCCTGCCTTGTAACATCCAAATGACAAAAGAGAACTGTGTGATAAATATTTAATTACAATCATGATGATCGCTTTGTCACTGAAAACTAGTAAGTGAATGGCAGAACTAGGGTCTTAAAGATGAACATTTAGCAACTACCTTCTATTGAAATCAAAGTGTATTTTATAATTATATTTCAAATACAGGCTTTCTCAAGATTGGAAGAGGGGTTGTGGGGGCCACTTTTCAACATCATATGCTTTTCAATTGATACATACGGCACCTATTAGGTGTCAGCAGAAGCAGACCAAAACTTTTTTCAGTAGTTTATATATTTGAATATATATGTGATTGCATTTTGGATACAATATAATAGTGCATATAATAAAGTATCATCTATAAAAGCATAGGATAGAATGATAGTTGAAGATGTCCCTGCTCAATGCAGGGAGGTTGGATTAGATGAGCTTTGAAGATCCCTTCCAACAGCAACTATTCTGTGATTCCATGATTCTATGTAAGCACTAAAACTGTTTTGTGCTCTCTCACTCAAATAATGAATGAAATACAATTTAGTGCAGCCTCTACATCAGATTTCTAAACTTTGTTTGGTTTTTACTGGGTATGCACACAGCTGTGTAGAAGAAAGACTGATCTTTCCAGGTTTGCATGGTACAACTTTGCGTTTTCTCAGTACACACCATTCTACAGTCAAACCACACATGCCTTCAATGGAATCTATCAAAGGATAGCAGACTCAGCCCCCAAGCCCACCACCACAGAGAGAATTTTCTTTCACACAAATACTTGCCAAGCAAGAAATGCATCTATAAGAATTATAAAGAGACAGAGAGCAAGAACCCTTTAGGATATTTTGCAGATACCTGAAGAAAGAAGTATAAATGGTTCACCAGAGCATCTCCTGTCTTAATGACCGTCTCACACATTTTAGGGAAATCTCAGCAAATATGAGGGAAAAAAGAATCACAACTGTGCAACAGAGCTGAAGCAAGGTATTCTACATCCTGCAGAAACTGCCACTGGCTTTCTAATGCTGTATCTCTGACAGCACTGAAGTATGCAGCGAAGGCACGCTGCACTGCAAGTTTTATTGGAATCACAAATGAACACAATAGACAAACAATGAAAACTAGAAATGATCAAATTTCTGTTTGAATCTGGACCAACTCTACATCAGATCTACAATCCTTCAGTAGCTATTTCAAGAGCACAACCCTTTTGCACCAGCACCATCAAGGTTAACACAGCCTGTTAGCATGTGCTAGCTGTTGTCAGTCAGAATAGCAGTTTCCTTCTTATTTGGAGATAGGTTTCTGCAGAGAAATGGCCAATAATTTTCACACGACAGAGGAGGTGAAAAGTTTTCACATAACCCTAACACTTCCCTTGATTTTCACACAGTACTTCTGTTGTGAGGACCAAAATACCTCAGAGGAAATGATCACAAGAACCAATAGAAAAGATTTATATTAAAATACAGCGATACCTTTAGTGATGCTGTTAATTTGGAAATGTTGGAAAACCTTGGAAAAACAGCAGGCTGAAACATGAAAGGAAACATGTAAGGTCCTTGAGTCTCATAAAGCTTGGTTTTCATATTTGAGGGGTAAGGCTACATGTGCTTACATACCACTTACTGCTAAAGCAAATGACAGTAAGCAGATGCTCCCTTTCCCTCAAATCTTAGCTTATGCTCCGCACTTCTACCCGCATTATGAATGTGAGAGACAATGGTGATAATAAAATACCCAGAAATAGTACAAAATCCCATGTAAAGAAGATAAATCAAATGAGACAAGTCAGCTATATATAAAGGCCCTAAATTATTCAAGCTGCCTAAACACCCAGAAGTGCACTCACAGCTTTAAACTCATTAGTTGCAAATTCCAAACAGCATCACTGTATTTTTTTCCGCTTTATCCCTTTCCCCCCACCCCAGACAGTTAGGCACACAGGAATTAAGTCTTTAAATCCTTATTTAGTCAGCAGACACTCTCTCCTAATTAATATGGAAAACAATGACCACAGGAAAAGAGCAGATGGTTTGAAGACAGAGAATGAAGATAAGCTGAGAGATCTGTGTGAAGATACGAAGTGCATACTCCAGCATTTCTTAAACACTGATAAACTACAGTATAGCTTTTTAATAAATAGATTTGATTTGAAATAACATTTTAAGCAGAAAGGTCAGATGAGTCTCCATGTTCAGGCAGCAATAAACCATTTTTCCAAGCTCTTTTTTTCCTTTTTTTTAATCAGATCACATGAGAGAGAGATAAGCTTATTTCCTACCGGATACTGATCATTGTGATGTTTGAAATAATTCTTCTCACACACTAATAGCAAGAAACATTTCTTCATCCTTTGTTGGTAACTTTTCTAATGCAAGAATTAAATCTGAAATAAGAAGAGGAAGCATTTTTTCAGTATTAAAATGAATTAATTTTTTTCCCTGGATCATATTTCTGGTTTTAACATGAAATGAGTATTTCTCCCATATGAAAACTAACTCCTCAGTAGGAGAATAAGCATCTTCAGAATAATTTAACAGAAGAGTCCTGATTCCAAATTACTTTAATTTTTACATTATTCTTGGTAGGATTACTGCAGCTTGTAGCCCTAGAAAAATACTTTAAAGCATTTGTGTTCCTGTTAATTTATAAATTCAAAGAACAAGGGAAAAAAGCTGCAGTCACCTACTGTTGGTAACAATTAATCAGGAACCAATTTGAGAAACATCAGATTTTGGCTGTGCTGGGTCTGTCGCTTTGGGCTCATTAGCCAAGAGAAGAAAGGGAGGGAGGGGTGTGTGCAAATGCCCATCAGCTACTGCTGACGTAGCCTCAGCATTATGTTAAGGGCATAATTAACACAGGGATGAAGGGGTTCAAGAACATTTTCAGAAGCCAGTTTGGCTGAAGGTATTCTTCAAAGGGCAGGAATATTGAGAAGGACAGACCCTGCTTTTTCAGTGAGCCTCCAAAGAAGTACGTGTGATCCGGAAGAATAACATTGGAATAGAAAACAAGTAGATGTATAACCTTGGATCCCAAAAGCAGAACACCTGCATGGCATCCAGCCATCTTATTTCACTACTTTCAGAACTACAAGGTTGCAACATAAATCCCAATTTTGGTACTAGCACTAAAAAGAGAACTTGGTCTAACAAAGTTTTATATCCATGAAAACATCAAGGTAGTATGCTTTAAACTTCCTAAATAAAACAATTCATAATCATAAAGCAGGTAAAAGCTGAATGGGTAAAAAAAAACCCAAACACTGTTATGAAAATAAACACAACATTTTGCAGATACTGAGTAAAATGCTCAATATACTTTGAGCAACATTTATTGGCACAATTTTCAAAATACAGAGCAAAACAGTAGCAGGTGTCTATTGAACATTTCACACTGGAGTTTAAACCTCAGAGTGAACGTTCCTAGTTTGTACATTTAGAGAAGCAGCTCTCATTTTGGTACTGACACGGACTTTCTTTGGTTTTCTATTCAGACTCAGCAACATAAACTCTACTCACCCTTTCTCCTCTGCAGAATCTGTAAATACTGTCATATTTGTACCCAACCAGCAATCATGTTAATTCTGCACTGTCAATTATTTTTGTTCATTAGTCACCTGTGCCCTTCAGTATTTGCAACATGTAGTAGGGAACCTGGAAGTTTAAATCTCTCCACAGATTCTATTTAGGGCGAAGTACTTAAATTCTTCAACTTGCTAATTTTATGCTGCATTAAAGCTTCAAATCTTTGGTAATTTGTGTTTGTGTGCTGTGATAATCAACTGATCTTTGCCCCATTTGTAGCATCAAAGAACAGAAATTATTATAATAAAACTTAGGAGCCTCTCCAAGAAGCAAAATAGGAATTATTTTTTTTAATCACAACTGCATTTGCAAAATGACAATGACATTACAAACTGCAATTCAACAGGTTTTTACTACAGCCATTTGTCTGCTTCACCTTCAAGCAAGCTTCACATTCAACCTCTGTGCAGCTTTCGTATGAAGCCATAAGCCACGGGTAAGTCATGCCACGCTAGAGGAAAGGAAGGTGAAAGACATTAGAGATATGGGAAGAAGTTTTATTCATAACCAAGGAAAGGAAACGTCTGTTTGACTGAACGGTTCATGTCACTGCATGTGACCAATATGAACATACAGTCAAGTCTATTCATCAACACCATTCCCTCAAATTATCAAGAAATTCTTTCTCTGTAGACCGTTGGTTTTTGTTGGGTTTTTTTTTTTCCTTTAGACTATATACTACTATATGCTACAATACTTCCCATAGACTTTATACCACTTTTCTATTAGGTGTAATAAACCCATGATTTTTCTCAATACCTGCTACCATATCATAATGAGTTTGATATCTCCGGGAGTAATTTTCAAATGAGTTTGCTTATTTATGATTTTTCCATCAGCTTTAAACATGACTTAAAAATGCTCTTTCAATTGACTGCCAGTTTTTATGGTCTTACAGACATATTTTCTTATTAAAATAATCATGACCAGGAAATTATGGAGCAGGAAGTTTTTTGTAGGCATAAGTGCTGCACTGCAATAAAGAATATAAAGAATCCACACGTAAAATGTAGTCTTAAAAGCAATCTTCACAAAGTCTCATTAAACGTCCAACTTTTTTCTATGCCCCAATTTCTGTTTCTGTGTCCCAGTATATAACTCTTGAACCCTTCACCTTTCCAAGATGCAAAATTAACAGTATTGACATTTGCAGGGTATTGGTTTAAAAATGTCAGTAGAGGAAAATGAAAAATTAGAAAAACAGAACAATATTTATCAGTTGCAAAGATTTGGACATGATAGATGCTAACATCAACATTGACAAAATTATACACCTGAAAATATTTTTCTCTTCAAAATAGAAGTTTCCATGTTTCTGGCAGGTGATATTTATCTAAAATGTACAACAAGAATTACTATGGCAACAAAAATATATAAAAGAGGATTATTTTTTGTATTTCTCTTTCATTTTTCTTTCAGAAGAGATTATCTCAGTGTATTAAGAAATATTTGTATTCTTTTTCCTCAACTCTGCTGTGGAGCTCCCTTCATTATTGACCTTTGGGCACAGATACCGGACTGTTTACGAGGCCCAGTACTAAGAGGTGCTATGCTGCTTTGCATGTCAGATGCTAAGGCATTCTGCAAATCACAATTGCAATACTAAATGATTCCACCAAAGAGAGACACTTTTTCAAGCTGCGTATGAAAAATAACAGGTACATTATAAGGCTAATCTCTTGGGATATTTAAATTAGATAGGGAAAAAAATATCCTCGTAGTAAACATACCATCCAGTAGAAAACAATCTTAAAAGAGATGGAAAGCACCTATTACTTTTATTTCTATTCCTATTCCTCTATACCTTACAGGATTCTGTGCTCACAAACATATAGGTTGCACTCCGCTGAAATGAGGATGTTTTATTGGTTTCAAACTTTCTCATAAACCTGAAATATTTTAATTACCAAATAATCCATTTTGCATTTCACAAACAGCCATTTGCTGAGCAACAGAAATGTAACAAAACAATGACTGACTGAAAAAGTGAAATATATTCCTATAAACAGAAAATATCTGGTGTGTCCTTGAAGTCTACTCTTTCGGGAAGGTGCCAGAGAAAAATATGACCCCATAATACATGAGAGGATTGTTTTGCTTTTATTAAGTCAACTTAAGAAATTCCCACAGACTAATATGAGCCAGAAACCCTTCAATATCTGAACATCACAAACGCCAGAAAATGGGGTAGGGAGATAAAAGGCAAGTATCAGTTTTAGAGTTCACTCTAAAGACAGATGAAAGAAAGTTACTTAGGATCTCCACACATTAATCTTAAAGAAAATACAATTATTCTCAGTCTAGTGCTATGTTATTCGTAGGAGGTTAGCATCAGCCAAAACCTTCCTTCAGTGTCCAACACTCCTCTTAGTACCAGTACAGTAGCTTCAAAGCAGCATTTGGCAGCATTGTAGCTTACATACAAAAGCAAATTAAAATCTCTACTCTCCTCACCCCAGCCTTGCTGCCTGCAGTGCTGCAGCCTGGGCTAGCACAGTCACCGCTCCAAGCTTTCACACAGCAACTTCCCCTTTGCAGCACTGCAGGCAGCCTAATTACAAGAATTGTTACCCCTACTTCACAGATGAAGACTCAGATAAACAAAGAGGTTATACCTGCAGCAAATATAAGACATTAAAATCAGATCTTTATCCTGAAGACCATACTGATTTGCTGCAGGATCTGTCACTTTTGTCCTTTGTGAGCATAAATACGTATTTCTAGGTTGTGACGAGCACTGTGGGTGCAAATGCTTTGGAATATGTTTGAGCTTTGTACCTGATCCAGAGAAGTAGCATGTTACAGTTGGAATATGCAAGACTAGGCAAAATCAAAGAGCATACATAGGAACTCCTCCTCCTACAGAGCTCTATGGACTCCACAATTTTGCAGCACTTCAGCTCATGATAAAAAGGCATGGATTAAAAATGTCAACTGTTGTCAATGTAAATATACATACTATGGTATTCGAATTACAAATCTGCTATAGCAATGTAGTTTTAACTTGCAAGAAGCACAGAAACAGAGATTAGTCACTGTGAAGATAAAACAAGGGGAAGAATTTTCTTTATTGAGATCTGGGATAAGCTATGGCCTATTTTCAAGACAAAGTAATGAATCAAAATTGAATTTAGTTTTAATCTCCTTTTTGACTTGCTTTCATTTCCCAGTCGCATTTAATCTGAATGAATATCTCAAAGGTTCTGTACAATGTAGTTAGCCCCTCAACAAAACTCCACCACAAATTTCCTTAAAATATTTTTTTTAACTTTTTTCCTTTCTTTCTGCTAACAGCAAGACAAAGGGAAAGGGGAAATAACATCAAAAAAAAATACAGAAAGTTGGCTTTGCTGGAAGAGGTATTGTGCTTCTCTGAGCAAAGTTACCTTAAATCCATACCATCAGCACCTATACATTAGTCTGAGGAGTAAATTAGAGGAACCCACACTACATAGATCAGATTAGAGAGAATTTGCAAAAGAAATGAAGTAGCAAGTTGTCATACTGTACCCCAAGGTTTTCTGCTGGCTGATATCATCGTACTACATTACTATCGCACAGTAATTCTGAATACAGTCATTTTGAGTGAAGTTTTTACCAGTATCAAGCCAAAGTCACTTAGACGAACACTCTTCGCTGCAAGTTTCTGAGTGTAGATATGCAAAAGGCACAAAAGAAGACTGCAGCTTTCTGAGTTTGGATGCAATGTGACATTCCATTGAATGGTGACTGCAAATTAGCATTTAAAAGTCCAAGCCTAACTTACCCTTGTGTTTATTTCAGTTGTTCCTCAAATGCACTGACTCTCACTCTTCTCCTGCTGACATTTTCTTCTTCCAGTGACAAAGATAGAAATGATAAATATAGCACAAATACAGTGCGTGGGGCATCCATATTCTTCCTTTTAGTGCCACAGAACTATACTTGCTCTGTACCTTTCCAAGTTCTTCCAACATTTGACATCTGGATCAGTGTGTTTACTGTCCCACTGCAGCAGAGAAGGTGAACCTATCCTTGGGGCATCAGAGCGCAGAAAGACCACAGAATCCCAGACTGGTTTGGGTTGGAAGGGACCTTAAAGCTCATCCAGTTCCAATCCCCTGCCACAGGCAGAGACACCTTCCACTAGACCAGGTTGCTCCAAGCCCCGTCCAACCTGGCCTTGAACACTGCCAGGGATGGGGCATAATTCTGGGTTCACATGGAATGCAGTTGGGGGGGATTTCCAGATCACTGGAAAAATCCAGAGATCTCTGGTTTTTCCATCTCACTATTGGACAAAAGAGAAGCCTCAAAGCCTCTGAAGGGAAGCTGAAGGACAGCCAATGCACAAGCAAGTGCCGCCTGAACAGCATGGATCCTCTCGCCAGATGCAGCTCCGGCCAGAGGGCTGCTCAGAGCTCTATTTAAAGCAGGAAAGATGCTGAATTTTCTGCTTCCTAACTCTGGTTCAGATGGTGCGCACTGGTGTTTGAGCTGCACTGAATAACCTCAGCAAACCCTTATTTCCAGTTTGGAGGACTTTTTCTTCTGATGGTTTTGGAGCTTTAAAGTTTTGGAATAAATGTGGCTTAACACCCACACTTAAAAATGCAAATCAGCTTTTCAACAATGAGGCTCCTGAAGAGCTTTCCCCCCTGCATTTATTGAAAATATAAGACTCTTGCACACTAAGCCACAGTATCAAGGGGGGAGGAGACCTGTGGGAAGAGAAAAAAGAGATCGAGACCCATGCAAAATGCATGAGTCTTGATAGCTTTCTCTAGTCCACCATATGCATATTTCATGAATTCATTACAGCAACTACTATGTCTATAAGTCAAATAAGCCCAATTGTTCAAATAAAATGATAAGCCTGATATACAGAAAACAGGCGCTGTTGGAAGAACACTGGTACTCTCCAAACTGAAGTTGCTACATGGCTGTCAAGACAACTGTGACTTGCAGGCTTGACCAGAAGGAGAAATAGGAGAAGAGTAAAATTATTTCCTCAGCATCTGTGTGAAGGAAAATGATTAAAAGCCTGTTGTGAGACAAGCACTGATCCCCAAAAACATTTGTAGTAGCTTTGCCACAAAATGTACTTTCAGTCATTGCTAGCTCACATCCAAAATGAAAGTCCAAAGACAACAGACTAGGTTTATGATTGGAATCTGCATCAGAATAGACAATAAAAAGATGACAAGGACAAAAATAAATAAATCACCAGTACAAAAGTACTCTGTGTTTCCTTCCAGATGTCAGACTGAGTGTTGTGTATTCCATACACAAGAACAGCTTGAGAGCAAAATGGGAATGAGAAATTCAGTGTGTCACACACATAAAAAAGACCTGGTTGTTCAGAGCTTTTAGCAAGGGTGAGTTTCAAACAGGGCCCTATACTGCTTTATGGTTTTCATATGGGAACTAATTTCTGATCATATGCAAACCCATTCTAGCAGGCACTAACTAAAGATAAAGCCCTTTCCCACACCCTGGAAGGGGGTGTTTGAAAGAGATAAGAACACCATGGACAGAGCCATCAGGAATTGTAGGGACTGTGCAAAAGTATAAAACAGGTGGCCAATACCAATGGAAATTTTCTTCATCTGGCCCAATTGTTTACCAGCACAGATACAGAGATCCAAAAGTATCATCGATTTGGCTGATCAGAATTCTGACCAACAAACAATAATCTAAACAGCCATTCTTTCCTGAGATACGATAAAAGCAGAATTTAGACATACATGGTTCCAAATTTTGATCGGCAAAACAATTTTAGGTTTTAAATTTGAGATTCACAAGGAATGTCAGAAGAGCATTTTGGATGAGACCAGGAAGGTCTCACCATCACCTACTCCAGCCTTCCACACACAAGGTCCAACACTGAATGCTTTGAGGGCATGACCTGGGTGTCCTTGGGGTAAAATTAAGCATAACAGCCAAGCTCCAGAAGTGCATCTAAATCTCTTCCACACGTAGCAAGCATTCAGTCCACAGCACTGGACTGGAGAGTTCAAAGTGGAAAACAGCATATTTCATGTACTTACATCACTTTGCTGTCCTGAAAACATTGATCCAACCCTAATTTCCAACAGACACAGTAATTTCTAACAGACACAGCCAAACATCATCTTAGTTTCTCTTTACCAAACAAAAGGGCAAAATGAATAATTTAATCATTATGCTTTGAAGGCATGTAAATTTAATGTTTTCATTTGATATCTGTTCACAGCCAAAGTGGTTTTCAAGAGCCACTTTCATTTAGCAGGCTTTCAACTTGTCACTGTCCATGTACTGCCTTAAAAAAACCTAAATAAATAAAAAAAATTAACCTTTCTTCTATGGGTGGAAAATAAATGAACGTTTGTGAACTTTATACGGTAACATTTGTGCTCTGAATGAGCTTCGTGTGCCTCCAGCAAAGCTCTATAATGTTTGCCACTTCACAGTTTAAAAATGTGTTCAACAAAAGGTCAAGAGAAAGAGGAAAAAAAAGGAACGTTCCTCAAGGTTGTAAATATGTTACACAGGAAAAACATTTCTGCTCTGCTAAATGCCTGTTTAAATATAAATCTATTAGTCGGATGAGGTTAAAACCCTAGAATGTAAATTTGCATCTGATTTTGAAAGGCCAGTGGGTGTTCCCTCATTTTCCATCTTCCCCTGTTTTCTAATTCTCTCTCCTTTTTCCTCTGTTCTTTTGAAATACTCTGGAGTTGCTGAGGTTTTGGACTTTAGGATTTAAAAATGAAACCACAAGATTAAAAAGAAAAAGTCTTAACCAAAGCAGTCAGCTACTTTCTGAGAAAAGATTGAGGTCAGTATTTTGAATGGATAATTAAACCATATGGTTGGCCATAAAAACAAAATGAGGGAAAGAAGCATACCTGAAAACAGACTCTGCCATAACAGGTGTATATGCCAGGAATACAGTTAGTCAAGTTAGTAGAGTAACTATAATGAAATATTTCAGAACACTAGTTGCACAGAGGAAAGCATTCTGGAATTTACAATATATTATTGATTGCTGCTTCACGGACATTAAGATTATTTTTCCTAATTTAATATGTTCATGTTCAGAATGAATGCCATGCCAGCCCAGCAACACTACAGACTCCTTCCTGCACCAAAAAGAGCCAGTTTAATCTCTCCCTCACACTCCATTGCATCATGTAGGTAAAATTCAGGTGTTCCCACAACACAAAATGGGGTAGATGGTATCTTCAGGCAGGGCAGTAAGATTATCACAGGATCTTTTCTTGGCCCAGGAGTTGATAATATTGTATCTGTCAGCACATTTTAGTACAACTGACCATAAAAGTAACTTTTCTCCGGTTACAGAATGGTGTGGATTGGAAGGAACCTTAAAGCTCATCCAGTTCCAACCCCCTGCTATGGGACACCTTCAACTTAGACAAGGTTGCTCCAAGCCCTGTCCAACTTGGCCTTGGACACTGCCAGGGATGAGGTAGCCACAGCTTCTCTGGGCACCCTGTGCCAGTGCCTCACCATCCTCACAGGGAAGAACTTCTCCCTAGTATCTAACCTAAATCTCCCCTCCATCGGTTTAAAACCATTCCTTCTCGTCCTGTCACTCACATGCTCTCCCCATGACTCTCTAGCAACCCAAGTGTAATTAAATGTTTTTCATCAGAAGAATTACCATGTGATATAAGAACTCTGAAAAACTATTAGCTTATTTTAAAATAATTTTTTCTATTTCTCTGTAGGTGAGGGCTATTAACTGATATTAGATATGGATTCAGATATTTAAAGATGTACTTACATATACCATCTCAGTAAGAAATACATATCTTTAATGTAAACTTTTATAATGCATAAACTCCTGCTTTATTCATTCTTTCTGAGGATTTTTATCACTGAAAGGATAATTCTAGCATTTGTAATATGAAAAACTCATTTAAATTAAATAATGCATTGTAAAAATGCCATGAACAGAAGTTAACTAACATAAAACTTAGATTGCTCTATTAAGTTTTTCCTCATTTTTTTTAACCCTGTTGTATATTTCAATTTCTACTGTGTTTTGGTTGATATACTGTAAACTTAAAGGTTTGTGATCACTCCTGCATCTGTGATCGGTTTGGCATTTAGGCTTAGAAACTTGTATTTACATATAAGCCTGAGCCTGCCAGTTCTTGCAGGACAACTCCTTGCATCTCTTTTTGAGATATCCACAGAAAAGCAATGATTAACTGTAATCATGTAAAATTTCGTATATAGTTTCTAAAGACTAAAAAAGCAAAAACTGCAAAACCAAGAAAACTATGCTGATTTACAGGATCAGCAGCTGATATTCAGGGTTTACCTCACTATTACCCAATAACAAGAAAAACCATGCTTCTAAAAAAAACAAATTGAAAAATTCCAGCATTCCAAATGAGAGCACATCCTCTACCCTGTGATATTTTCATTTTCTGTTTTCACTATGCCAATGGTGTAGCTCTGGTTTGCTCTTAAATCTTTGCAAGTGCATCCTGCATGTCGCAAATAAATTTAACTCTCTCTGGATAATATACAAGCTTGGATGAAAAAAAAAAGTATTTCCAGGAATTAATCAATATTTACCAGCACTACTAAGCCACAACAGAATAATAACTGTATCTCTTAATAGTACAAGATTCCTCAGTGTAAGCAGGAAATCTCTTGGTTATACAATCACTGAATTTGGAGTGTGAATTCCTGCAAGACATTAGAACCCAAGCTCAAGCAACACCATGCTTTATAGAAAGACTCCATCTATTGCAGTATGTACTAGAAATACCTATATTCAGACAATATTTCAAATTGCAATTCAAATCAATGCATATTTTAACAATGCTTATTTGCCCCCTCCTCCCCCAATTCATACCTGAAGTGAAAAAGGGTGAAAATTTGCATTAGACTATTAAAATTAACAAATTTTAATAGTCTAATTATGTGGCAGACATTCTTTCTGATGTCACTCCTTGCCTCACCAAAAGCATGCCTATTCCTTCTGTGGGCTGTTAAGTAATATGGTGAAAACCTGTCACCCATAAAGGGCTGACTGATACCTTTGATTCTAGGCATCTGGGTAGTTTTAGATAAAACCTTTCTCTAACAGAAAAAGACACTTTGTCAAAACTTTAAAAGTCATGCGAAATAGAACTTAACGTGCTCCCTGACACACTTTTGTGCAGATGTTTTCCAACATCCTATTTTCCTAACTGCAAATGGGAGTTCCTCTAAAAGTGAATTTTTAAAATATAGCTAGTAACAGATAAATGCAGTCTTCTGGGGATTGTTGCTTGTAAAGATTTACAAGACTTGAGATATCTTCTTGATTCAGGATAGTTTTTCAAACCAGATAGTTTTAAAACCAGGTCAAAATATCACTTCCTACTTAGTGCTACTACACACAGAGTAAAAAATCCCTTATTAACAACTGAACATGATAAAGAGGTTTTCCATTCAACATGTATCAAATTTCTAAGTCACTGCAAATTTCAGAGGCAGAAAAGGATTTTCTGAGAACTCCACAAATTCATATTTACAAGTTATCTTTCTTACCACTAGTTCAACTCTGCTCTTAGATGGAGATAGCCAAATCATGCAAATATGAAGAATACTACTCTGCGAGGGGACTTGAGCTTCTACACCCTTTTAGAATAATATTCAGACACTTCTATTTCTGAAAGTTGCAGTTCTACATCTTTCATAAAATTCATCTAGTTTAAAGCAAGACCCTGAATTGAAAGTCAGCTTTTGCCCGGCTTCCTTAGGGAAGCAGTAAGAGCTCATGACTGTAAAAAAGATTTTGACCATACAGCCACTGATCATGCTATGAATAAATGTTCATCAAATGCTTAATTCATCTTAATCTTTGAGCATCATCTGGTTATTTCATCCTTGGTGACGCTCTCAGTTTTATTCAGTTTTTACCAGATTATCAATGTGTAACAGTTTTCATACCAATCACAGTTTCCTGCAAACTTGTGAACATCAGGTCCTTAACTCTGCCAGAAGACTAAAAGGAAATGCAAAGAACACAGGAAATGTCTTCAGCATGTATATAAGGAGTTTGGAGTTATCTGCTGATATTTTAAATTGCCATTCAAAGCAATGGTACAAAATTTAAGATTATCAAAAACTCTCTGAGGTGCTATTAGGTTCTCTAGAGCCCTAATGAAAACTGATTAGAATTAAAACCTCCTGCTCTAAAGACTTTATTATGTTACAGTACGTTACTGTAAAAATATATTCATTGTGTATAAAAAATTCACACTATCTTTCTAGCGATGCGTATTTATCTTTCTATTTCTGTCCACTTCCTGAAAGAATATCACAGTCTATTAATTCACAGAAGGCAAGGCACAATTACGATCTCCAGTGGTTTCAACCAGACACAATTATGAAAGAACATACCACTTTTAAAATGTTTCATCAAGCTATATATGCCAATATGTATTATCTTTGTAAAAACTCTACATGCTATTTATAGCATAATATTACATAGAAAAAGATATTAAACGGGTTATTGAAGCTTTAAGCAGATAAATAGATAACTAAGCAGAAGACAATTGCTGTACAACCTACCCCATCCTTGATATTGTTGCCATTTCCTAACAAGAAGATTATTTGTAATAGTCCTTGATGTCTAGCTATTATTTCCAAGTAATTTTCTTAATAGAATGTCCTCTGTGTCTTTTGATAACAATTTTAATGACACAACAGCAGGGAATGCTCACTGTGGATTTCAGATGCCAGCTAACACACACATCATTTACCAGTGGATTACTTCTCAAGCACTCTTAATATCAAATTTTGAAAACCCAAGTACTAGCATATCTAAATACAGCTAAAAAGTACTTTGGTTTCTCATGTTTAATAAGTTTCTGACCCTTCAGTAATATTCTTGTGAAGCAAAGAAACATTAATGACAAATAAAAGAGAGCAATAAGGCAATTAATAAGTGTCGTGATAGCCAGTAAAAATAACTAGTGACTCAGAGAAGCCTAAGGTAAGGCAGAAAACAAGGATAAAGACACTCCGAAACCATGCAAGGTTCAAGCTGCATCTGACTGGGTTTACTATATTAGCTCCTTTTCTGCAGTCAGCTTCCGTCTCATAAATACTTAGAATAATAAAATGTAATATCTTTGAGTAACAGGTGTTATTTTGCTTATACAATGGCTTCAAGTACCAGATTGCAATGACTTATAAGAATCAAGAGTACAGTACGTTATTCTAATACTTGGCAATTTATGAAGTTGAAAATGTGAAGTATCGCAGAAATCAAAGTACATCTCCCATTTTTGATGGTAAGTTGCTACATAGGAAGCTGTAGGGTTTTATTAGGATTTTTGTATTTCAGAAACATCCATTCATTAATTTCTAAAAATAGAGATCTGTGTTGCATATGTAGCTGGTGGGTTTATATTATCCTTTCAGAGCATCTACATGGACAAAACCCAGTGCTGGCAGATCCCTCGCTTTTCTCCTTGCAAAGAAAGCCGCAGATTCCTGTATCTGAAACCTTGGCATCACATGAAAATACAATTCAGAATGCAAAGCTTGAATGCGTTGTAAAATCCCCAGGCTATTCAGGACTGGTCCTTCGTTCCAAGTAATCTCGCAGACCAAAACTGAGAACATCTGCATTTTGGATCCCTGCCTCTCCTAGAGATGGTTTTCCTCCCAGTCCTTCTCCCCCACACCTTTCCTGCATCAGGACCTTATTGTTGATTGGTAAATACTACAGGTGCTACAAAACTACCCTCATTTCAATTTCCAGGCAGAGGAGACACTAATCCCGTGCACCACACACAATTTAATTAGCATTTAAATTTCAAAGGTTTAGAATATAACAGAGCACTGCAATGTTTGCTCAGGCTCCACTGTGCAGTCTGTGTATTTTATGACATAGTTAAAGCAACATAAAAAGTGATGTATTAAAAATTGTGTACAGGGAGAGTAGATCCTGCAATTGTGCCACACAAGTACAGTTAGAGAACAAAAAGTGCCAGTAAATAACTTCAAACTGAATTTAGCTCTTCAGATATTTTACTTGAAAACTAAAAGTTAAGTACAAGCAACTTAAAATATTTTTGATAGGTAATAAATAATAAAAAGTACTACAAATTAATAAAATACAATTTAAAACAGAATACATTTTGGACTCCTGACAAAAGACAGTAGATTTATAGAAGCTATAGAATACTATAAAAATACATACATTTCTATCAGTAGAAATGAAGGAGCAGGCTGCACAAGTGAATACAAATTTGCATACTGTAATTGTTTCCACAAAAGACTGAGAACATCACATTAAATGACAGCTGTCTTTCTCTGAGAAGCAGATTTTTCATTAGCTTCACCGGCTTTATTCAGCTGTCAGCAGATAATGCGCTTGGTTTGGAGCATTTTGAGTTATCCGCAATCACATTTTGTAATCTTTTTTTACATGTAGATGAGAAATATTTTTTCTAATTGCAGTTGTAAACTCAAAAATTATCAATAAATGTATTCCTTAGTACCATTAACTGGCATGCTGCCACCTATGCAAGATGCTGCCAGGCTCTTGCCATAATTTAATTCTTATTAGATAGACATTCTTTTAGTAATACTCTCTTTGCCTGGTATAAACATACTTGTAAATAGGTAGAACAGAGAAACAGTCCCTCAGGAGAGCAAAAAGCTTTTCGACTTGTGCACAGCAGCTGAGGTACCCTCATCTGCAAATCCCACTGACTGGGAACATATGCAAGCAGAAACCCAAGGAGATCCTTTATTACTCATACACTCAGCATAAGGAAAGATATAACTCACTGCTCTTGGCAGCTTTGTTTGCAATGCATAAGTGCATAAATGAAAGGAGATACTTCCCTCACACTCACTGCCCAAATTTTCTTCATGAAGTACGTTAAGCACACTTCTTTAAGAAGTGATGCTACTTTAAGATAAGTGTTACTAGTGTATTTTTGTCAGCTCAAAGCGATATGACATGTATTATCCTCACAACCTAAATCTAGAAACAAATTTGCTGTTACCAGAAATAACAGCGGGAGCCAATCAGCTCTGAATGCGATTTCAGACCATCAAAAATTTTGAAACCCTGATTTGAAACTGTATTTAAACACTGAGATTGAGCACACCATTTACAGACAAGGGAGCATGGAAGTCATGCAAGTCTTAAGCCTGTGTATTTAAGAAGCATTTTAATGCTAGACTGAAGATACTAATTGAACAGAAAGAGCAGAGACATTAGACCAAGAATGTACAGGAAACCTCTGGGCTTAAAATGAGCAATGTAGAGAGACTGCTACTCTTACCAATACTACTACTACCTATTAATACTGATGGCACAGCAGTATCTTACGTTCTATATGAAAATCTGAGAACTTTTTCTAACTATGTTTGCCCAACACTGCAAAAAAGTCAATTTATGGTGAGAGAAAATCAATAATAAACATTTGCTCCTGTGGTTAGATTTTATATCCTATAGCTGCTAAAGGACTAACAGCCATTATTTAAAAATACAGTGAAAATAAGAGTGATACATTGCTAGCAATTAGCGGTTGGCTTGTGATAGGAAGCATGTTAAAAAAAATCAAAACGTAATAAAGGAACACTACCTGCCCACCAATGCAATGTTGCAGCCTCCTGTACAAAGTGTGTCATTCTGGAGATCCCCAGGCTATTTATAGTGGCCATTTATTGGAAAGATATTTCTATATAACTCAGCAAAAACAACTTTGATCTTTATTAAGAAATCTCATACGACACTTCTTCCTCTGTGAGAACCATGTAATCAGCACATCCAGGACTCAGAAGTAAAACAATTTTCCCAAAGTGTTTGCTTAGCCAGGATTTTACTTGCCAAATACCTTAGGTTTTATCATATTCATTAGGAGCTGCATCACTTTAACAAAAAGCCTTCTATAATCTCCTGAGTTTCCTTTTTCTCTCATGCAATATACTAAGAAAGAATATAAGGATAAGTCATAATAAAGGTACTGAAATCAAAGCTATACATCTTTCCATTTTCCTAGGTTTTCTTAAGATGACCTTTACTGGGAGTATTACGCACATCTTACAGGAAAAAGCCAAAAACCAGCTACAGCTATCCTTACAAGGTTCCATGATGTAATGTACCATTTATTCATCGAACTTCATTCCCTATATCCCATTTAACACCCTGTTCTTCTCGACATTGCAAAGAACAATTCTGCCCACTATTTAATGCAAGAAAAAAACTGTTATGAACAGAACCCAAACTAGAAGCAGAGAAGTCTTTAAAAGCAGATCCTTGCTTTGCTTTCTGCTTCCTTAGCACTACTGCAATTATTTAATTATTCAGGAAAGTGAATTGACATGTTTCACCTTGAAAGCACTGAAGGTGCTTTCATAAGTCAGCTCGGAGGACCTCCTCCCTCACTCTGGCCCAACCAGTGGAACAGCTAACTTAATAGGTTTTCATCACCTAAAAGCCAGGATTTGAGAATTGCCTCTATCAAATTCTTTGCCAGGAGCCAAATTGGCTGTGGTTTCAGAAGAGAAGTGCAGTGGGTTGGGGTAGAAGCAGTCCATAGCTTAGCAGGCAGGAGCATTATTTATCCTTTGGCCAGCCAGACTCTGCCAAAAAGGAGAATAAAAACCCCAAGAACTGTGCACTTGGGCAAAGTTTCCAAGGCAAAGTGACACTGAGCTCACCTTAATTAAGAGAACTGGCCAGACTACTTCCCTTCCATTTTGGAGAGAGGAAAAAATAACAGAATCCTATTAAAGGGTATATTTTGTAGCGGTGTTCAACTTACAATTTTCAAGGTATTGGCAAAACAACAGGCAGAAGGAACAAAAGGATCTGACTTTTCCTTATAAATACAATGAAAACATAAGAAACTGCACATTTTAGGAGGTATTATATAACACAAAATCACAAAATGTAAAGCATCTTAAATTCCAAGCAAGAAGCTGTGTAATTTGCACTAAGAGTGAATCCATGTAAGTGAGTTCATGCAAGACTATCACAGTGACAAAAATAGCAGATTTTATCAAGATATTACCTTAAAATGGAGGCAAGGATTATAACCAGACTTTCCAACACAAAAACAAACTTTTTTTTGCCTATTGTAAATCATCTGCCAAAAAAAAAGAAAACCCAAACCAACGCTGTTCAAAATCTAAATTCACTGTATTAAGAAAATCCTCCTTCTTAACAGAAGTATTTACTACATGTAAAAACATAATATTCATAAAAACTGCAGTTCCAATGTCTCGCTTTATTTTTATTCCCAGACTCATTTACTTTTGCATCTGCTTCAAATTCAGTTTAAAAAGGGACAATTTAACTTGGAGTTTGTGTAATGGGACTTTATGCACAACATTCTCTAAAAGACTTTACACAGGGTCTAATCTTGGTGGCAATTTCACTTTCTTTGTGTCGTGGTTTAAGCTTAGTCATAAATTAGAAAAAGCATGTAGCCTGCTTGTTTTCCCCCCACAACCTGTCCTTCC
>WYDI02021470.1:13628-32039 GCA_009867235.2 Psittacus erithacus | reverse complement strand
TTTGTGTTATACTTTAGTTACTGGACTGCTCTTATCTCAACCCGTGGGAGTTACATTCTTTTGATTCTCCTCCCCATCCCTCCAGGAGCAGGGAGGGGGGGAGAACAGGTGATGGGGGTGGGGAACGAGCAGGCTACATGGTTTTCTAATTTATGACTAAGCTTAAACCACGACAACTGGCTTTTTTCAGAATACTTCTGGTGAATGTAGTGAAACAAACCTCCATTTACATTATGGTTGCAAGTTGATGTAATGATTGGCATAAAACTTGCTAGTAGAAGTACTGCCATGCTTCTTGTTTGCATTTTTGTAGTCTGTCAGCATGTTTTGTTAAGGTATAATCAGGCCTTTTTATCCACAGATGCTGGTGCATTGAGTATTTCTGGTAATTAGGGAGCAAGTCTTTAGATTTACCTCATCAGTGTCAAATAAAATTGAGTACCTATTGAGCTTTTAACATTATATATGTAAAAGCTGCAATTGATGATTTTTAGTAAATATATGGAGTTTACTGTGTTTCTAAAAATTTAGTAATTTGATCCTGGAATTCAGTAATTTGATCCTGGTTTAGAGTCGGTTATGAATAGTTATCCTGACTGATATTTGCATAACATTTAAAGCAGAGGCGGGATGTTGACAAGAAGGGCAAAATTTGGTGCTTAGTACAGCGATGGTTTTTCAGTTATAAATAAACGATGTTCCGGTATAGTTAATGTCTGCAAAATTTTATTTGTGTAACTGTTATTTAACTGGCTGTTATGCCTTGTTCCTTTGAAAATTAGCATCATTAACACAAATTGTATCAACATACCTACTAAGACTGCCTTATTTAGCAGGGATAACTCATATCTTAACCTATATTTGTGATTTTTTGAAAGAAGAGGTGCATAGGAACTAGCTCACGTTAGACAGAAGTAAATTAAATGCAGACTGAATCTGAGAAGCTTCCTTAAATTTATATATTCTCAAAATAGTATTTTAAAGCATTATGTGGGCTCCTGGCATATCTCATCTACCCATGTGCTTCAGCATCTGATATGCTGGTGATTCAGCAAAGCTTTTGATCACTGTATTTGTCTTTATGCCCTATTCTGTGCTTACATGTCTACAAGTTGTGCATGTAGCTTTGTTCCTTAACTGCTTTTGGACTTCACACTACAGCATTGTCAGTAATAGAGAGTGCAGCTAAGACTGCTACAGATTTGTGGACATAGTTTTTAAAATTTTCTTGGCTATTTCAGGTATGCTGTTTTCCAGGATTTTGCCATCCTTTGTTGTATTCTAATTTTTATATTTTTTTCTTCAGGCAATTTTCAGTATGTTCTTGCAGCACTGCAATAGAAAGGTTTTGGGATGTATTTTTTGAGATAATGTCTCTGACTTCAGGTTAACCTGGATGACAGATTTATGTGTATTAATAGTAAATGAATATCTTGCATATGTAATGTTTGAATTCTCCACATATTCATGGGGGTTTTGTGCAGCATTTCTACTTACATTAATTGGAAAATATGGAGGTGTATTTATACAAGGTCCTAAGTTCTTCTCAGATAATATTAAATTCAAAATGTGTACAGTAAAACAAAATCAGCTTCATTTCTTCCTCATCTGTGGACTTTGAATTGTACACATTTTTAAATGTAATGGAACTTGACAAAATCCACCCCAGTACATGGAAACAGCTGCTGGCAGCTTCAGTGGCTTTTTGATCATCAGGCCTCTTAAATATTGTGTGTGAGGTATGTGTAGTCGAATATTACATACAGAGTTTGTACATCTGCCTGTGATACATTTTGCTTTCTTATCTTGAATATCCATAGAAAGCATGGGGTCCAAATCTCTGAGGCTTGATGTGTGTATTTAAACAGGAGTTTAACCTAGTTGAAGCCAATGGGGCTATTGGTAGGATTAAGAATGATGATGTATGAGTTGAAATTAATATAAAAAGCATTTAGGAATATGTTTATACACTTCGCTTGTTTAATACCGAAAAGCTTTACTGTAGGAAAAAACCATAATCTCTGTTCTAGTGTTCTTTACTAACTACTAAAATTAGAAAGGCTTAGATTATGGAATGTATTTTATCCATAAGTTTGATTACAATTCTTAATTAATTGAAAGAAGAGGTAGTATATTAGTTAATTTGTATTCTTGTTCTTTGGAAAGGTTACAGGTAGGAAATGTTTGACACTGATCTGTTACTTCCGTTTTATCCCCTTCCCCTTTAATGCACAGTGTATTCCCTTATGCAAGAAATGTCTTATTCCTTCATTAACTGCTGAAGTTATTAACTGCCATAAACAGGGCAGTTTTGGGTAAGCTGAAGTTCATTTCTTCAGATGCCTCTGTGTTTGGGGGGAAGTTTTGAAGCTGTGAAAGGCTTGTAGTGATCCAGAACAGGGTATGGATGAGGAAAATCCTCTGTGCAGTTTTCTGAGAAGACTTTTTATAAAGAACAAGAAGATTATCTTTATTAAAAAAATAGTCAAAAGACTGATACAGCAAAGTCTTACATTCTCTCGGAGATTACCTTGAATGCTTCTGTAGAGTTTCAGTATGTTCTAAGTGGAAGTTATATTTAGTACTTTAGCATTTTCAGCGTCATCTAGAACATTAATAAATTTGGAAACTGTACCAGTTGCTTCCCAGAAATTGAAAAATTACTCTTTCAGTTGACGATTCCAAGTACATAATGTTCTGAGACTGAATATTGGTATTTACTGATGATGAACCACATAAAAGGCAAATTCAGTGGACAAGGGAGAGGAATAGTGACATGACGGTACAAGAGCTAAATGACTTAATGAAAATAATTTTTCAAGAGCATTCAAGAAAATTTGGATTCGTTTAAACAATAGAATACCAGAAATGGTATCAGACTTCTCTTTCTTCTAGATCTTTTTGCCATAGGCAGGTGGCATGTGATGACTACAGTGACAGAGTGACTGCTTTTTTGTTTAAGACAGTTTATTCAGAAATGATACAGAATTCTGTTTATATTGTTTCACGTTGTTGCCTGGATATCTGAAATTAAATGAATGGTTGATTGGAATGACTTTCTGTTTTTAAACCTTTCTTCTGCATTCAGTGTTTACGTGTTTTGAGGGTGGTTTTGTTTTTGAAAAGTGTAACACTTTGCTTTTGTCGTCATTGGATTTGGTGATACTGATTTTAGTTTTTTTGGGGGAGGAAGGAGGGGTGTATACTTAATTCTGATCTTTGAAGGGCTTACTGTGAGTTCTAAGTCATCCACAAATGATAGGTGTCTGTGTTTTCTCCATCATACTTTGAAAATAACGTGAACTAATACAGTAGAGTCCTTTGGAGGAAGATCCCAGACAGATTTCCAGCTTGACCAAGAATAATTCTTCCTTGAATGTTTAGCCTAGTCATATATTTTCCGTCAGAAATTTTATCATGATTTTAATACTTGTTTATGAGGTTGTATGATGTCACAAAAATGGATCCCTCCCAAAAGTGTGGAAGTGAGATCAAATATAATCCTAGGCCACCCTGATATATTTTGTTGTGAAACTCTCTCAGAAGGGCTTTACAGGCTCTTGACGCTCTTGTTCCAGGGCTTAACTGTGCTTTCCTAACCCTTCTTATTTTATACCTAGTTCATTTCTAAACTGTTACTCTGAAAATCAAAGCACAGTTGCATGGGCAGCATTAGAAGCTTTCTTAAGCATGGTATCTATTATTCCGCCCTTTATTAAGAGTCAGCTCATGTAAGAGGAAATGAGGGCGCATGGATTAGTTTAATTGTTGGGGGCTGGTGTGTGCGTGTGTTCCCACAAACCTCATACTGAACATTGTGTTATCTTGTGTGTACTCTCTGAAGTTGTTGAGCATTGCCCAGTGTTCCCCTGCATGCCAAAATCTGACTGTATAGCCTGTAAGTTTTTCTATAGGTTGCTGCCTCTGACTTTAAAGCAATGTATTATGTTTGCATTTCACAAATCTTTTGGGATTTCATCAGTCTCTCTTGAAGTATCAAAGACATTGCTTTAGCTGGCTCTTGAAGTATTCTATATGAATTAGTCCACCTGACTGAAGTATAGTTAACATCTCTAAATATGTTTAGCTTCCTCTTTCTTATGTGTATTTCTGCAGACAATAGTTCTTATGTTCTTCATCATGTGGAAATGAGTACAGTTGAACAAATGCCAGGTGCAGACTCAGAGCAGTGAAGTGCTTGCCTCTTGGCCTGCAGCACACCAGTAATTGCTTCAGCTGATGCTCTTCACCCAAACTGGAGATTTGTGAGATGTAACAGAATAGCTCAAAATCTTGTACGTTATGGATTTAGATTCAGTATTTGTTTTGACTGTCTCTGGGAGTGTTTAACTCCCTGTGCAAGACAGTAAGACAGTTATCTTTCACTGAAGTAAGAAGAAATATATAGGGCAGACATTAATCCCAATTGATTTGGATTAAATCTAATATTTGTCTTCTAAGTAGCCCTCTGCAATTATGAGGCTATAGGACCAATACTCTAAAGCTCAAAATAAATAAGTAGTTAAAAACCTGCTTTCTCAGTTTTTGTCCTGAATGCTGCTGCTGCTTCTGTCCCAGAATCAGATGGGGTTTTTTTTTGAAGCAATTAGCAGTGAAATAGTTAATAAATAATGGGTATTTGTTTATCTCAGGCATTATGACACCCAGAAAATGAGGAAAAGCATTTCACAGTCCTCAGGATTTGGACCTGTATTTAGAGACAAAGCCTAAACCAATTTAGTCATGCAAGTAGGTTAATGAGTGTAATTCTTGAGTTTGTAGTTACTCTTTCTGGATGTTCATTTTGTGACTATATGGGTAGCAACATCTGTTCATGTTTTTTATAAACATAGATTCTGTAGTCATTAAGACGTCTAATGCTGAAACAGGTCCTATAACTGAAACTAGCAGGTGGTGTGGACTCTGACATTCTGCATGTTCAAATGTTATCCATTATTTGGTCTAAATTGCCGTATCTTGAGAAAAATCCATGGTTAATCTAAAACATGAAAATCCTCTGCAGTTTTGTTCCCTTATCTCAGAAAGGTTATATTTAGAACTAAGAAAGGTTCAAAGGTAGATGGCAAGTATGCTTAGAGGTATGGAATGAATTACTTGCTATCAGCCCATTGTTAAATTCTGCTGAAGCTGTTTTCCACTTCTTTGTCATGATGAGAATTTGCACTCATGAATTACAAAACAGCAAAATTCATTGGTTATAGCGGGTGCAGATCAAATGCTAGCATTTTGCTTCCATTGCTCAGATTGCACTGGCAAAGTGTATATTTAGAAGCAGTAATCCTTACTTACCCGCTGGGGTAAGTCTTGACTTTCTCTTGGCCCCAGGTAAGAAATGGTAGCCCTTTCATTTCCTCATGCTGTTCAGTGCGGAAACAAACTTAACTATAAAGACAGTGTTAAAAATATAATTTCTAGAATGCTGGTATTAAAATAAAAATCCATTGTACCCATCTGCCTAGAATGCTTACTGTAGAATGGGAAAAATTTAAAAGAATAAGCTCTCATCTACTCCAGTATCTTCTGCTGGAAACACACTTTCAGTTACTGATTGGCATAACATGACCTGAAGGTATCAGGATTTTTTTCCTTTCTCTAAAATGACCCAAAAAAGTAAAATTACCAGTTCTTATGGATTGGATTCAGGAAGATTTATTCATTGTTTTGCTTGAAGAACTTTACAAGTCAACAGAGATTAAGAATGAAGCAGTGCTTGTACATTTCCTTTAGCAGTATAAAACTGTAGTATATCATACTACTAATCTACTGATATACTACCATATCATACTGCTAATAGGTGCATATTTTATTTTAAAATCTGTAAGTGGCAGCACACAGCTTTTATAGAAAAGAAATAGCAAAGGAAATAATTTTATAGACGGAATTTGAAGTAATGTGTATTTTCATGCATGAAATACAAAGATTCAGTGACATGGTTCATGAGACATTGTGTAGGAGGAAAATCATGTTCTTGAACTAAGGAAAGTGTGAAAATGCCTTAGGCTGTGCTTATCCTGGGGAAAATGCCACATGTAAAAAATCATGGTAGTAAGCGTATTTGATCATGTGTTAAAATTGTTCTCTATTTCATGTATTAGTTCAAAAATACAGTTGATTTGTCTAGGCTGTTTCCTTATGAAACTATTATTTGAATAATACTTTTGTACTCAGGCTTGGAGAGCTTTAGGGGTTGTGAAGAAATCCTTAAGCCAAAAACCATGCCAGTGAGAACATGGATAGGGTGACCATATCAAGTGTGGCCTTGTCTCTGCTGCATCTGGCCCTATGTTGTCTATAGTCAGCCCCCCTGACTTGTCCTGTCAAGGTGTAAAGTGGTAGGATAGTATGCCTGTGTCTGCCTAAATGGTTCAGTCAGCTATATTACTCCAAGGAGGGCTTCTGTGTGTTTTGAATCCACAAGCAAGTGTTTTCAGCTTGAATAAAACTTGCATTCTAGACTTGAGCTTGTCAGTGGTACAGTGACCCAGTCCTCACATTCAGAGTCTCAACACACCTCATCATACCGAATGGTTATAACAATTAATATTTGATCCTTAAGAAGAATGTCTCCTAAAAACATGCTTATAGAATAGTCTACAAGCCAAGGTGTTGTAAAGCCAAAGTGGTGTAAACAAGCCTCCTGGTCTTTTAAGCTAAAAGTATCAAATCTTCTTTGTTTTGGTAGATCCTTCCAATCTTTCATTTTCTATCTTTCTATTTATTGATAACTTTTTCCTCTAAATAGGAGACTCTACAAAAGAAAAAGTAATTTTCAAACTTTATTGCCAAACTTGTCCTCGTTTCAGCTGTAACAGTTATTTTTCTTCATAGCAGTCAGTGCAGTGCTGTGTTTTGGATTTAGTCTTGAGAACAATGCTGATAACACACTGATGCTTTAGTTGTTGCTGAGTAGCACTTACTCTGGTCACAAACTTTTCAGTCTCTCATGCTCTGCCAGTGAGGAGGGACACAAGAATCTGGGAGGGAGCAGAGCCAGGACACCTGACCTAAACTAGCCAAGGGGTATTCCATACCACAGCACATCATTCCCAGTGTATAAACTAGGGGGAGTCACCTGGAAGGGAGCAATTGCTACTTGGGCTGGGCTGGGCATTAGTCAGCGGGTGGTAAGGAATTGTGTATTACTTGCATTTTCTGAGCCTTCAGTTCTTCTCTTGTTGTTTCCTATTATTATCATTATTGTGATTGTTGGTATTCTTTCTACTATTGCTATATTTTACTTTATTTTAGTTGTTAAACCATTCGTAACTCATGGGGTTTGCATTCTTTTGATTCTCCTCCCCATTCTGCTTGGGAGGAAGGGGTATGAGCAAACTGCTGCGTGGTGCTGAGTTACTGGCTAGGTCTAAACCACGACAACAGTATTAGGTTTGTAAAGCCACCAATGAGCAGGAGACTGCCATTAATTCTCATTGCAGTTAAATGTAAATGCACATAGGGTGACCAGGAAAACCAAGAATTTTGTCCTCCTGAACTTAATGAAAAGCCTACTAGTCATGTTTCTTTATATTACAAGCGGTCTTTAAGGCCCAAAGCTTGTAGCAGGAAATAGAAAGTAAAATGTAATTCAAGTGATTTGGTAAAAAAGACTGTAAACCAGTTGTTTGATGTGATTGCAAATGTTGGAGTACATTAGCTGTGGGAACATTTTTTTCCACTTCTTAGTGGAAGCAGTGTTGTTTTGCTGGACTTAGTATGACTGCCTGTATTAGTTGTTAAAATTTCTGATAATGAAGAACTGCTTGCTGTGTAGGTGTATCTAATGTGCTAGAGGCTGTGTGCTGTCACTGGAGATTCAGAGGACTTGGAAATAGAAGCCAGGTGGTGAGAATTTCATGTTAGATCTTGAGAATACTGCTTGTAAATCTTGCCTCCCTACCTAAGGGTTATTTAAGGATTAACTAAAACCTGGAAATAAAATTTTGTTGGATCTGAAATGTGGCAGGGAAATGAATGTTCAAAATATTTAGCAAATTCTGCACTGGAATTCTTTTTCAAACTGGTGTCTGTACAATGAGCAGGTAAATACTTCTTGGCAATTCATCAGTCAAAAAGAGAATTAAATTAGATAATGCAGTGGCTTTAAGAATTACCTCCATCTTCCTGATCATGAGAAGGAAAACAAAAATAAACAGTTCAGGATATATTTAGAACACATGTGACCTAGTTCAGTAGAGTTTGTATTATTAGGGCCACTTATGTTGTCTGATACGTAAAACTGCTTTTGAAGCAAGTGCTGTAGAAGAGTTGGCTATTGATAAATTAAGCTCTTATTCTTTAGGCAATTTAATGCCTCCCATGTTGAATATAAGGAATTTATCTAATAACATAATCTTAAAAGATTATGTTTGAAAGGAAATATAATTTGCACACAAATACTCAACTTTCCTAACAGATGTTTAGAGGAAAAAAGATACTGGCTATGTGACAGAATAATTTGTACAATACTAATTGGAGGCTTGATTTTGCCAAGCAGATGAAAAGATGATCAGAAAATGTGGAGAAAGTTGGATCTGAGGGACAGCTGTGCTCAGATGTTGAAAGAATGTTCGCAGATGTGGATTTATGAAATTCAGTTTTATGGTAGCAAACCAAAGATGCCATGACTCATACAAATTGAGAGCTGCTTTACTTATTCATCACTGTAACAGTTTTCTTTGACATGTGCATTAGTTAACAGAGACATGCACTATATCTGGTTACAGTGAGTTATTGCAGATTTTAATGAAAAACTGCTGTCTATTTTGCTATAGAAATGCAGTACAAATGTGGGTTACTTGGATAAATTTTAAATATCTGTAGAATATAAGAAAGGTCTTTATGAGTAGTTACTTTTCATAATGTATTACAAATATTTTTTCAGTATCAAGCACCAGTTTGGAAAATACACTAGTAGTATATACTCACACTTTCCATCTGAATATTCAGATAATCTATGATTATAGACCAGTACATGTTACAGTCGACTTGTTAAAAAAATTCTCATAAATTTTATTATGGTTTATATATGTCTTTATTCATGCTTTCGGTTACATTGAAAGTACACGAAAATAATAAAATTATAGAATGTTGGGAAGACCCTTAAGATCGAGTTCAACTGCTAATGTAACGCTACCAAGTCCACCCCTAAACCCACTTCCCTGGGCAGCCTGGTTTTGTGTGTGTGTTTATATATATATGTATAAACATTACGAAAGTAAGAGTTCTATTTACTTGAGACGATTTAGAGTTTCTAAGCTTCCACTTAAATTTGAAGGTGTTTCAGTCTTAGTTTCTTTTTTCTGTTCATTTGGGTAGTCAATTCTGTAGGGAAGTTACGCATACTATTGCTGTTGGGTGTCAACAATAATACAATTTCAGTAAGAAAACAATTGAGCACAGAAGGAGCACCTCCCCCAGACTTTGAATGGCATGTGATATTGATTCAGCTACTGATACTCACAAAGACTTTGTGATAGTAAATGAGTCTTTTTTCACTAATCTTACAAACAGTATCATCTCAATGAAACAGAACTGTTTTTATTGAGCACTGGTTAAGTTCCAGTAAGCATTTTGGTTGCTTTTCTAGTTCTTGACTTTTCAAGTAGTAACTTTTTTATGCTTTGACTATATTTCTTTGGTCAGAATTACTTGTGTATAATGTGTATACATCTGTGTGTATTTTACTGCTGTATCTCAATCCTGTTTTATTCAGGACTCTTGTGAAGATTATATTAAGTTTTTACCTCTCAGAATAAGAGCTATATTCATGTGTATATTCTTGGTGTCAGTAATTAAGGTACTCATAAAGAGAAGTAAGCCAAAAATATATATATCTGTCTCTTATATTAATTAATTCATTTAATGTCGTCAAATAATTCTTTTGTAGAGCCTAAAAATATATAGTCTGTACTTAAATAGTGAGTAAGAACTAGTAAGGTGGAGTCTTCCTATGACAGATTAAGGTTAGAATGAGTTCTTGGTAAATGCTTTTCATCAAATGTATGTTGTGTTCATGTTTTTAAGACTTAAGATGGAAGTATGCGTATAAAATATGCTAATATCATCAGAACCATTCAGAAACAATATGTGGTTTCCAAATAGTTTGGAATAAATTGATTTTTATCCCCTCTACCCCCAGCTTTGAAGTCCCTTTTGCTTACTTCCTTTAAAAACAATTTTGAAAGTCTGAGTCATACTTTAAGCAAATGTTGGTATTCTCTGGAAAACTGAATTTGAGTTTCTTTCTCTCTCCACATGAGAGTCCTTCTATTTCAGCTTGTGGCAGGTTCAAAGAAGCACAGACATTTTTTGAACACACAAGAGAATTTCTTCACTAAGACTAGGAAAAATGAATGGCATCTCAGCCATTGGGTCTGAACATAAAAGCTTGGAGCTATAAATGGAACAGGCATAATTTCAGTTCCCAAGAGCAATTTAGTCTGAGAGTATAGATTCATTCACTTTAATGCCTGGGATATTCTCATGTTATAACTTCTTCTGGAGCTGAAGCGGTTCTTCTGTGCAGCCAGTGGTTGTGCCGGTGAGCGTTCACTGTTTTGTACCTCTTCACATGGCTTCCGCGTAAGCGCCTGCTGTGCAGCTGTCTGCCAGAATTGTTGCTGTTGCTCTTGTCAGCCTCGAGCTTCTTGCCAGCCTTCTTTCTACAGCCAGCTCTCATCCTACTGCCCTTACTACCTCCTCTCTCCTTAATATGTCTTCTGACTTCATGCTAATCAGTTTCTTTTAATGGGCAGTGTTGGACCTCAGCTGTCTTGTGGCAGAGGATTGATGCAGCTCTCTGTAATGAGTTTCATTGAAGAAAAACAGAAGTTGTATCAGTACATGCATGCATTTTATTAGAGGCTTGCAGCAGACATTTTAAATATAGCTGAGCTTCGCAATTTGATTGTGCATCCAGTTCCTTAGTCTTGGACTGTATTGTATATGCCTGAAGTCCAGCTGTCTTCAAACTCTAATATAGTTAGGGTTTACATTTGATTCTGGTGCCAGTAAATTCTGAAAAAAAGAACAGCTCCTATCTTATTTACATGTACTTGTATTTTAGCTAAAAGCTAAACAGTATGAGTTGCTTCTATTTCTAAAATTATTACAGTGTTCAAGATTTAATAAATTACTATCCTGGCATTTTGCCTCAGAGAAACACAGCTTAAGAATAGTATTTTGTGGATTTTTTTTTTTTTTCTTTTTTGTTACTAATATTGAGCTCAGACTTTTCTGATCTTCTCTCTGCCCATGCAAAAGGAATAGTTCTGTTTAGTTTGATCTTAACAGCTGTAAGGGACTGAACTTGTTATTTCCTAGCAGTATGTATGTTTATTAACACATTCTCTTCAAACTTGGAAGCCACAGGAAAAAAACCTGTCAGAACTGCCAACCTCCAGCCTTATCCAAGTGTCATCTCCATGTATTAATCTTACTGATGAGAAAATTTTCTTTAATGCCTGGAGCATCCTGGGTACTGAGTACCCAGCTCAAGGAAAGAATAATAGCTAAGCTATGCCTTTTTCTGAAATGAGTCTCTTCCCATAGCCACTGGTTCTCCTGAAGAATTTAATGGTTAGGAACTTTACAGTTAAGTAGAATGAGCTGAAATTGGCCCTGAGATCTGGAAGCTAAGGCTAGAAAGGGCACAAAACTGTCAACTGCATATTAAGTTCATAAACCTGATGTCTTTGGAAAACCAGCTATAACTTCTCTCCTTTACTGGCAAAGCTAATAGGAAGTAGCAGCGTCAACCAGTTCTTCTACTCTTCCCCAGGCTCTGAAATGGCACCTCTGTTCTCTGCTACCAGTAAAGTCTCCAATGGTTGCCTGCTAGCAAAAGTGCAGAACTGGGATATACCTTGTGCTCTAAAGCTAGCATTCGCTTAAAAAATTAAGCTGAGTTCTTTGTAATAATTGCTGTTATTTAGTTCCCACGACTCATCCTTCTTTCTTCATTGCTCTCTGCAGAGCTATAGGCCACCATTCTTGATCCTGTTCTTCAGTGATAAAGTCACAGAATAATTTTATTTGTGACATGACTTTAGCTGCAATTACTATGGCAAATTGATAATCTGTTTTTCTGTTTCAGACTAAATCATCTTCTGTCAAAGCTAAATGTTTGCCTAACTTACATATTCAGCTGCAAGCTTAACTAGCAAACAATTAGTCTTCTCAAGCTTTTATTTTTTATTTCTTGGCTGTTGGAGACCTCAGGCTGGCAAATACAAATATCTTCAGTTCAGAATCAGTGAATCTGGCCATTTCTTCTTACTTCTTGCACAATATTTCTTTTGTTACTTTTGCTCTCCAGCCAAGTGACATTAATCCAGACTTTGCTAAATTATTTCAGTTACTGAAATACTTTCACCTCTGTTTTGTGAAAGTGCAATCTAGTCCAACGTATACCTTTCAAATTCTTTCTTTATTCTGCCCGTTGTTTTCACCGTGGCTGTTGCTTTTTTTACCTTTCGCAGACTAAGTTCTTCAAATGCTTCACATTCGCAAACCCTTTTTTCTCCAAGCTGCTAAATGCTTTAGATTGTGGTCCTTTATTCACAGCAAGGTGTTGTTTCATTGCTCTGGCTGGTTAATGGTTAATAGATCTTCTTCCCCACTTAAATTTCGAAACAAGTGTTTGTTTGGAAGAACATGTTTAATGCTCAGTTAACATTTGTAATTTATGGAATTGAACTTCACAACTCACAAAGAGTTCTAAAGCAGGTATGTTTATTGAGGCGCCGGGTGAGAGGGGGATCGCGCCTCCTAACTTGCACACTGAGAGCTTGACAAGCTGGATATTTATTATACACAAACATACATACTCATCAGATTTCACAAGCATAGGAGGAGTTATTACAATGAATTCCAAGAACTCATTAATACCATTCCCCTCCCCTCTGCGCCTGCGCACTGCCGTCTGGTGGTCTTGGGCTGGGGTCTTCTGGATGAAGTAAGAAGTCTTCCTCGCTGTGCACTTTTCACCTTTGGCTCAGTTTCCCCAGCTGGCAATCTTGAGTCTTTTAGAGACTAGTTGAACAAGTTCCTGTCAGACATTCATCTTCTTGAGGAAAAAGGGTCTCTGATTTTAAACAATGTGTTTCGGTTACCTATTCTATTCTGTGTTATAGTTTAACTGTCAAGAACAAGAACATACCTGTTCCCTATTCTAAGTTAAGACAATCAGTACATAGTTTGAAGAAAACTCTTAACGCTTTCGTTAGTCCATTACTATTCCTCACATCATTTGAAAACTCAGATTCGTCTCAGTTAACATTTGGATACTCATCTTTAGCTTTTTTTTCTGCTCTGTTTTGCCTGTACTTATCCACTCCTCATTTAACATCTCTTCCTTCAATGCTGTATCGTTTTGGGTTGTTAGTTTTTTTTAGGTACTGTCTCAAAACAGCCATGATTCTGTAACTCTGTCTCACCTAGGCAGTTCAGTTTGAAGTATCACTGAGTTTTTCTAAACGGAATGTGTTCATCATTTCATAGTCTTTATTCCAAATAAATTTTTAAAACTAGATTATCTAAGGATTAGTATTTCTACAAGAAGAAATGCTAATTGTGTAAGAATGTCATATCACAGGCTTCTTTAAACAGTAGATTTAATCATTTAACTTGAAACATTAAGTATTACTCAGAGTGTTTGAAAAAGTGTTAATCTTCATGTCATACAGGTTGGCATGGCTGTATATCCAATTATTTTCTTTTCGCTGTGATTCCTGTTGAAGCAGAAATGGAAGGCTTGGACAAGAACAGGAAGAGGTGCATATTCACAATGGTGGATACTGTGTTCTCAAAAATGCTAAATACAACAGATTTGCAGTTGTTGACAAGCAAAAAATGTTTTTTCTAAGTTAATAGCTGTTATTAGACATAGAGATAACAGTAAGTTATCTATACAGAAAAGTGTAAAGAAAACATAAAGGCGATTGAGTGCAGCTGTTGTTTGTTCCCCACACTGTCACAATCTTATCCCTGACTCTGGCTGTTTGTCAGATAGGTTCCGCTCCTGAAATTTTTTTTTAACGAAGGTGAGGTGAAACACAGCATTCTAGAAAGAACATGGAATTTCAGGGGAAAAAAAGGCAAGACAAGGAGCTGAAGAGTTCTGTAAGTGCTGCTGTTCTTATTCTCAGTCCTTTTACTGTCAGAAACAGAGTGGCTGTGTTCATATTTAAAGCGCAGTGCTGTAGTGCTGTAGCACAGAGTTCTGTCCTTTCATTAATCACATTTTTTTGAAAGTCAACGTGCAGAATATTGTCAAAGCTTCCTATCAAGATCTGGACTACAAAGTTGGTAAAGATGTTTGAACATCAGTTCAATTAAGCCTAAAGCAATTAACTGGCTTACTGTCTCCTGCTCTTAGGAATGAACCAGATGTGAACAGGCAGCACTGATGTGTTTATATAAAACTAGCTTTTGTTCTTGTGCAATACTTTGATATTCTCAGTAGCTTATAAGCCTCCTGGGGTTCTATTTCCCCTAGTCAATGGGCAGAAAGAATTAATACTTTTGTTCATTACAGTACTAATGAAAACAGTTTTAAGAAGTTTGTGTAGAAGTTTCTACATTGGTGGCATTAACATGACTTTGCAGGGAACTTTTCTTGGGAATGACAATATGTGATGGATAATAATTGCTAGCATAAACAGAAACTTTCAATAGAGATACAGAGACAACCCCCGACTAAGAGCTTTTGATTTGTTGCCTGTGTAGGTTACACAGCAGCACACAAATACTTTGTGTATATGTTGTCAGACTGCAAGTGTTGAAGGAGTTTAAGTTTCTAGAAATGCTGTACGAAGATCTGCGTCATAGTAGGTACCAGTTACTGCTGGTTTTGCTTGTGGGATGTACTCTTTGAATTTATTTTCTATGTTCTGTGTTCATAGGAAGTGAAATCTAAGGTCTTAAAGTTTTTCTGAGGATACGGCATCAGTGTGCTTTTCCTTAGTCAATCAGAGTGGGTTGTTTTTTTTTTTTGCTTCAAGGAATTGAAAAGAGAATTTTGTGTAATCACCAAAGCACGAAAGAATTGCAGAGTCTCAAACAAATGGCATGAATGGAGACCAGCAGTCCTTATTGAATATCTAGAACAAAGAAAACAGCAGATGAATTAGCAGTCTTTTGTACACACTAGATTTTCTTAATCAACTGGATTTCTTTTATGTGAACTATTTGCAGAACTGGAAGGTAAATGAATTAATACACCTATTTTTCCATCTCTCTGCTTTCTTGAAGTAAATTCCAGTTTGCCTGCCTCAAGGAGTACTTCCTAACTGACATTTTACACACTTTCTACTTGATGCCATTTTACTCTAGTTAAGTTCCCTTAGTAAACTCCTATAGTCTTCAAGCAGAACAGCAGCAAGATTGAGATTTCACTGAGAGAATTAAAGATCTTCAGGTCCTTCAACGTAAGAGAAATAATAATATACAAATTGTTAGTGGCATGACTTGTGTTACCTTTATTATATAGAGCCACATAGGGTTTGGACAGGTTCTAGGCATTGAATGTGTACTGAAGATAAAATGAATACCTTAGCTGTGTCAACAGTATCATTTTGAAGTTTGAAGTGAGCCTGAAAAAAATTTCTTATTTTTCTGATAAACTACTGGGCAACGAGTAAAAAATATTTGTCTAAGTTAAAGTGTGTTTTTTTCAGAGCTTCAATTCCTACAGGCACAAAACCAAGCCTATCTCCCATTCATTAGCATCTGTTTAATGTTTTGTTGTTTATAAAAAACCCCATATTTTTCACTCTACTGTGTATTTTTAGAATGGTTGCCATTGTTTAGTTAGCTTTTTCGCTGATGAAAGAAAAACCTAAAAATGTCAATAATGTGTTGTATTTAGACCATAGCACATATCTCTCCCTCTTATTAAAAGCCACTATTATTATTTAAACTATTAAGCAGCTATTATTTAAACAAGAAAAACTATTTGCTGGTTATATCTTAAATTTTTCTACAGGAATGTAACAGTTTTAACTATAAGTTCATGATGATTCAGTAGGCAATAGCACAAACGCTTGCAGGAATAGCATAAGGATTTAAGCTATTGGTTTTAGACATCACCACGGAATTTGTATTGTTACTACTTGCAAGTGCCCTAAAATTACTGAGTAAACCACTGAAGTTTTGCAGTTCTCTGAGCTGTTTGCATTCAATTGCAATTTAATTGACTCTGTCTTGAGAAAATTTTTGCACTAGATGACCTCCAGAGGTCCCTTCCAATCTCAGTGATGCTGATTCTGTGTCATCATAAAAGCAAGCGACATCCAAAGAAAGGTACAGTCTGCTAATGAGGTCCATTGATCTGCTGTCTCAGTATAGTTAGGAAATGAAGATCCATGTGACAGCAAGGATGAATGAGTTTTTGTTGTGCTAGAAACCATGGAAGCACCTGAGAATGGTCATGTAGGAGTTAGGGCTTTTTCCCCCAAAAAGGCGGCAGGATCAATAGTCCAAATCAAGCGCATCTAAACCAATGCATGCAGCATGGGCAACAAACAGGAGGAGCTGGAAGCCACTGTGCATCAGGAAAACTAGGATACAGTTTCCGCCCTGCACTTGGGTCATTACAACCGCATGCAGTGCAGCAGGCTTGGGGGAAGAGGGGCTGCAAAGCTGCCCAGCAAAAGAATCTGGGGGTGTTCGTCAGCAGCTGGCTGAAGGTAAGGCAGCAGTGTACCCAGGAGGCCAAGGCAGCAACAGCATCCTCGCTTGCATCAGAAATAGTGCAGCCATCAGGACTGCAGCAGTGGTTGTCCCTATGTACTTGGCACTGGTGAGGCCGCACCTCACCACTGCAGAACTGCGTTGAGTTTTGCACCCCTCTCTACAAGAAAGATATTGAGGTGCTGGAGCATGTTAAAAGATGGGCAGTGCAGCTGGTGAAGGATCTGGAGCACAAATCTTGTGAGGAGTGGCTGAGGGAACTGGGGTTGTTTAGCCTGGAGAAAAGGAAGCTTGGGGGGGGGGGACCTTATCGCTCTCTACAACTACCTGGAAGGAGGTTGTAATGATGTGGGGGTTGGTCTCTTCTCCCCAGTTAGCAAGTGATTGGTTGCACAAGGGGAGATTTATGTTTGATGTTAGGAAAAATTTCTTCACTGATGCTAGGTGACTAGATGATGCTAGACTTCACTAGATGACTAGCATTGGAACAGGCTTCCCAGGAAAGTGTTTGAATCCTTATCCCTGGAGATATTTAAAAGACATGTTGTCGTGGTTTAAGCCAAGCCGTAAATCAGAACCATGCAGTCTTGCTCACCCACTCCCCCTGCTTCCTTCCTCAGCTCCTGGAGGGATGGGGAGGAGAGTCGAAAGAATGTAACTCCCAAGGGTTGAGATAAGAACAGGCCAGTAACTAAGGTATAACACAAATCACTACTGCTGCTGCCAGTAATAATAATGACAAGGGAAATAACAAGGGAAGAGAATACAGCTGCTCACTGCCTGCCAACCAATACCCAGCCTGACAGAGCAGTGATCTAGCCCGTCCTGGTAACTGCCCCCAGTTTATACACTGGACATGACGTGCTGTGGTATGGAATACCTCTTTGGTTAGTTTGGATCAGGTGTCCTGTCTCTGCTTCCTCCCGGCTTCCCCTCCTCCCTGGCAGAGCATGAGGCTTGGAAAGTCCTTGGTCAGACTAAACATTACTAAGCAGCAGCTAGAAACATCGGTGTTATCAGTGCTGTTCCCAGGCTGAAAGTCAAAAACAGCACTGCACCAGCTACTAAGAAGGAAAAAAACGACTGCTACTGCTGAACCCAGGACAGTCAATCACAAAGCTTTTAGCTTAGAGCTGGCTCAGCGTCCACCTCATGTCTACTTCACTTTTCTTTGGCTGCTTGGACATTTTTTAAGAGTAGTTTCAATAATAAAAGCCAGTCTAAGAGTTTGCCTCAAGGATGGTATACCAATAAACTAAGGCACTGTAAATCACGTATCCTCCTCCTTCAAAGAGATTTATGAAGACATTTAGAAATAAGACTCCTCCTATGCCAACTCCTACTTAACTTCCAGTTTCTAGAGCATCCTTCAAACAGAATCATAGAATCATTTAGATTTGAAAAGACCTCTAAGATTATCAAGCCTAATTATTAACCTAACACAACCAAGTCCACCACTAAAACCATGTCCCTAAGTGTCACATCTACATGTGTCCTGGGTTCAGCAGTGGCAGTAATTTTTCTCCTTCTTAGTAGCTGGTGCAGCGCTGTTTTTGGCTTTTAGCCTGGGAACGGTGCTGATAACACCGATGTTTCTAGCTGCTGCTTACTAATCTTTAGACTGACCAAGGACTTTCTAAGCCTCATGCTCTGCCAGGGAGGAGGGGAAGCCGGGAGGAAGCAGAGACAGGACACCTG